>JBBPSI010000170.1:0-53964 GCA_038093515.1 Butyriboletus loyo
AAAAGTTATATTTTTTGTTTTGTTTTTTATTATTGACAACCTAAAACATCAAGTCTATTTTATAAATTAGTAATGCTAAACTTACGATTTTACAATCAATTCATTTGCATCCTATCTAAGAAATGATCTATTTCTTTATTTATGGATTTTTAGTCTCTTTGTGTATTATTACAATATTTGTAACTCGTATTGTTAAATATACGTAATATACATATATATTTATAATACTTTCTATCAATTTAGAATAACTAAAGTATAAAATTGTAGTATATATATTTTATACCGATTACAAGAAACGATTAATATTAGGAAAGTAATAATAACCACTCGTGATAGCTTACAAAGAGAAATCCATTGATAGTATCTAGGGGATAGATTCGAACTTGATATACTTTCAGTAATTATCTAATATGTTTGTGGCTACCCAACTATGCAAAGTTTAATAATTTGATTAAGTTAATTAATAACTTAATTAACAAATTTGTTAAATATTACAATTGGTACACTAGAGAAACACAGCCTATTGGTCCTTTCGTACTAGAAGGTCTCCCCCTTTTTACTATTTGTTCCTCAAAAGGATAGGGACCATACTGACTCACGTCGTATTAAACCCAACTCATGTAATTTTTTAATCGGCGAACAGCCGAACCCTTCCAAGGTTTTGCCCCTGGAGGATAAATTAAGTCGACATCGAGGTCCCAAACAGCCAGGACAATGTGTACTCTCGCTGGCTATTAGGCTGTTATCCCCAGCGTAACTTTTATCAATTGATCCCTGTCTATTCCATAATATAGCAAGGGGTCACTATGCCCTACTTAGTATCTCCAGTTCCAGCTGGATAACTGATGAGGTTGTTGATTCCATTGGACTGGGGAATGATGGTAATGCCTTTTGGAAGGCATTGGATTCCACAGTCAGCAGCAATGATGATCCCATAGGAAGGTGGTTCACTGGTGGAAGCATCTGGTAACCAGGAATGTAGAATGGGCTGGGTCCCATGATGAGAGAAAGAGGGTCCTCCTGTTGGACTGGGCTCTGTAGCATCTCTGATGGGTGGGTGCATCAGAGAGGGTGTTGCTGAGGTGGTGCAATCCGTGTACAAAGTCATTGTTTGGATTGTGTAGAGGGTGTGAGTGTTGGCATGCATGTCCAAAGATATTGTCAATGTCAAGAGGGTTGATGTTAACTGAGTTGTTCAGAGTACAAGGGCAATGATGAATGTATGGAGGTAGTGGAGATGGAGTGTGAAAACAGATATTTGATGGAGCAGGAAAGTAGGAAGAGGAGTGACAATGATGGTGCTTAACTCTTTGAGTTAACCTAGAACATTCACTAGCCTCTTGTAAGTTAGAAGGACTTGGGTAGGAAGTTGATCTAATTTGCAAGGCATGGATTTATTTCTACAAATGGCCCAATTGAAGCCTCCTCAAGGATTGAAGTGTTGCTTACCTTGGAATGACAGTGTTGGCTGCTGTTTGTTCTTGTCATTGCCAAGTGCATGTTGCATTGTACTTGTTACAAACTGCAATGGTATGGAAGTGGTGGGTGTGTCAGGTGAGGTGAGGATTGTCATTACAAACCCAGAGCCAACAGTCAGGACATGGAGAGTAAAGTTGTTAGGGAAGAAGTGGACATGCCATGTTTAGTGATGACCAGGTAGGGTGAATTGCTGAAGGTGGTTGATATTGAAGGATAAAGTGTCAGGCATGTTTGATAGTGCCAAGAGGCTCACAATGATGAAGAGCAGTGGTAGAGAGTGTCAATGATCCTTTTACCTGACAAGGGTAGGAGTAAGGTGAGGAATGTTACGGTAGTGGTATACTTTTTCTCCCCTCTACCACTTGGACTGCTACATTCGCCTAGCCTTTTGCTAGTGTCTTTCGAACCATACAACTATTCGGATTAGTCATCACTTCTAGCACACGGATGCCATTGCTTTCATACTCAAGAAGCTTCTAGTGTATTCCTTCCTCATTTGTGCTTTCGCTCTTGCGACCTGATTAGGGAGCATGGTCTGTGCGCAGATCCCTGTAGTATAAAGAACTCAGTCTTTACCCAGATGTACTTTATCTAGTTCTACGCAGTTCACTGCTAGCAATTAGTTTCCACTCCAGACTCTTAGTGTGCACACTAAGACATAGTCTGAGACCCAGCTCAGAAACGCTTCACGAGTCCTGCGGCTACTCCAGAGTGCCACCTCAGAGTTCTAGTTGTTAGCACCCAGTGTAACAAAAGAACTAGATCTTCACCTTGCTTCTGCTTCTCAGCAGTAAAGCCGCCCTCCCCTCTCGCCCACCATTTCCATCCCACATTCAAGACGCATCGGTCGCTCTTTCCGTGTTCCATCTCCCGAACCGGAACCCATTGTCGTTGACAACCCATCGCCGCCTCGCTCTCCTGATCAGCCCAACTCTCTGCCCCAGTCTGACCCTGAATCCTCTTACCAACCCAAGGACCAGGGTCTAGGGCAAGGATCTGAACAGGCACCTGATGACGACGACTACAACAGCGACCACCTTGACAGAACCCCCCATGTCTCCCACTCTCCATCCCCACCATACTACCCTCCTGTGTATTTCCCAGACAATGACGACGACAACATGTCAGAAAAGAAAAACATTGTCCCCAAAGACTTCTCTGGTCTGAATGAGGATGCCTCCTGATGGCTCCTCACCATGCATACCTACTTCGATGCAAATCAGGTGGCCTTCCCCAATGATAAGTCAAAAATCAGCGCCCTCCTCATGAAAATGAGTGAAGGCAAAGGAAAGATGTTCTCAGAGGGCCCTCGCCCTAGACGGGCACCCCACCGAAGCTCAAAAAGAATTCAAGACTGTCTGCGAGGACTTCCAGAGAGTCTTCCACCCCTTCGACGTAGGGGAAAGTGCTCGAATTGATCTGGGGAACCTCACCCAGAACAAAGCCAACTGCAAGGACGGCTATGACACCTATGTCACGGAGTTCCAGCTCCTTGCAGCAAAGTCTGGAATAATTGATGAGAAAGCGCTCATTGAGTGGTTCATCTGTGGACTTGACCCCCGCCTCGCTGAAGCTGTCCTTTCGTGCGAGAAAGTCCCCACCACTCTCGCCGGATGGGCTGATAAAACCTCCGCCTTCCATGCTCAGCACAAGCGTATTGATGACCTCTGCACAGGGAAGCGCTACATTCCCACCTTCTCCTCCTCTTCCAAACCCTCATCCAACCGAAGGGACCCCAACACCATGGACGTAGATGCCATCTGACTTACTCCCATACAATGCGTGGAGTACATGAAGCAGAACAAATGCTTCATCTGCCACCAAGTTGGCTGTCATTCAACCAACCACCCTCGCCCCCCTCACAATGGACAGAACTCCCAAGGACCACCTCCTTGTTCCCCTTGCAACCCTCAGTGCGCGTGCGCCACCGTCGTTGCCCCCCTCGAACCAAAGCCCTCCCTGCTCGTCGACTACCTGTCCGAGTTAAAAGGTTGAGGCACCCAGCAAGATGATGTCCTAAACGTGCTCAAAGCATGTTTCAACAATGATGATGAAGAAAGACTGCCAGTCACAGCAACCAAGGTGGCCAAAGCTTGGCCAAAGGATTTTTAGAAGAGAGGGAAGTTTCGACGTCTTCACCTCTCCATGTAATCGCCCCTGTAGTTCTATCAAATCCCCATGCACAATCTATTAGAGTCCCTGTGTCAATTTTCGCACATGAAGGGGGACAAATCGTCGACACATTCGCCCTGGTGGACAGCGGCGCAAGCGGATGCTTCATAGATTGCGATCTAGTGAAGCGAAAGAGGCTCCTGATGGAGGCCTCCCCAAGCCACTCTGTGCGCAGAACGTGGACGGATCGAACAACCAAGGAGGAGTCATCAGACACAAAGTCACCATCTCCATCAGGATTGGAGAAACCGAGGAGGAACGAAGTTTCCTAGTCCTCAACATTGGAAAGGAAAACATGATCCTGGGCTTACCATGGTTAAGAGAAGCCAACCCAGTAATAGATTGGGCCACTGGCCACATCGATCTCCCAGATCAAATAAAGAAGCCCCAACACAACTCCCCTCGGGCAATCGCACAGCGCTACCTTGTACGGTACCTGGACTTGGACCCAGACTCCAAGATCGCCAAGCTCTGGAAGAAGCGAGTGGACACTTCAGCAAGGGAAGCTTACCCTGTCAGAAAAGCAACCATCGCCACTGAGATCGCCACCCAAGCCATCAAGGAGAAAGCCATTCTCCCAACTCCGTTCAAGTCCTTCAAAGACATTTTCAACAAAAAGAATACCAAGGAACTACCCCCATCAAGGTTGTTCGACCACACCATTGACCTCGACAAAGACTTCATTCCGAAAGTCGCCAAGGTCTAGCCTCTGAACCCGAAGGAGTCGGAGGCATGCAAAGCGTTCGTTGAAGAACACCTTAAGTCCAGAAAGATCACCCCCTCGAAGTCACCTCAGGCAGCACCCTTCTTCTTTGTTTCAAAGAAGGATGGTTTGCTGCGTCCCTGTCAAGACTACTGGTACTTGAACTCCCATACGGTCAAAAATGCTTACCCCCTCCCTCTCATCTCTGACCTCGTTGACCATCTCAAAGGGTCGAAAATCTTCACCAAGATGGATATCTGCTGGGGATATAACAATGACCTCATCAAACCAAATGATTGATGGAAGGCAGCCTTCATCACCCCCCAGGGATTATTTGAACCCACAGTGATGTTCTTCGGGCTATGCAACTCCCCCGCTACATTCCAAGCATTGATGGACCACATCTTTGGAGACCTCATGGCTGAAGGGTGGCTGATCATCTACATGGTCGATCTCCTAATTCATTCCGCCACCACTCCGGAGCATGAAACGCGCACCATCCAGGTCTTGGAGAGGTTACGGGAACACAAACTTTTCCTCAAGTTGGAAAAATGCTCGTTTGACACTGAAGAAGTCGAATACCTTGGGATGATGGTCTGGGAAGGACAGGTCAAGATGGACCCCACTAAGTTGAAAGCCATTTGCAAATGGAACCCTCCCACCTCAGTAAAGGCAGTCAGGTCTTTCATCGGGTTTTGCAATTTCTACCAAAGGTTCATCCAGGATTTCTCCCACATCGCAAAACCACTCCATGACCTGACCAAAAAGAACACCTCGTGGGCTTGGACCCCTGCTTACGAACAAGCATTTCAAGCAATCAAACAGTCCTTCCTCTGTCAAGCCGTCCTTTCCATGCCCGACGTCACTAAACCGTTCACCATCATGACCGATGCCTCCCTTACTGCCACTGGGGCAGTCCTCATGCAGAAGGATGTCAACGGTGACTTACATCCTTGCGCCTATCTCTTAAAGATGCTCTTGCCGGCTGAGTGCAACTATGATATCTACAACTGAGAATTGCTTGCGATCATCCATGCCTTGGAAGAATGGCGCCATTACCTTCGGGGCACGGGCCATCAAGTGGAGGTCCTCACCGACCACAAGAACCTCACCTACTTCTGCCAGCCTAACAAGCTGTCTCGCCGACAAGCCTGCTGGCTAATGTTCCTGCAGGACTTTGACCTGCATTTTCACCACATCCCTGGCACGCAAATGGGTCCTGCAGATGCCCTGTCTCGACGAGGCAACATTGACACCTCCGCTGACAACCAGGAAGTCACTCTCCTTCCCGATGCCCTATTCACCCGGAAGATCAACATGGCCCTTTCTGAGAAAATTGCTGCTTCCTCCCCCGCCAACCCTATGATCAAGCAATGTATGCAGGCTTTGTACGAGGATTCTCCTCTCTTCCCCAAGATGAATGCCAGCGATTGGGACTTTGATGGCAAGGACCTGTACTTCCACAAGAAGCGCTATATCCCGGAAGCCGCCCGTGTCGACCTCATTCGTTCCCTGCATGAAAGTCCGGCCGGCGGTCATGGTGGAATATTCCACACCCAGAACCTGGTGCAGTGGGATTATTGGTGGCCTGGCATGGCAAACCTCGTCTGCCATTTCGTCTCCGGTTGTGCCGTTTGCCAGGCACATAAGGTTAATACCCATCCCACCGTTCCCCCGCTTACTCCTCTGGCCAGCGTGGCCTCTCATCCTTTCAAGCAAGTCTCTGTCGATCTCATCACCAGTCTCCCTCCCTCATTGGGATATGATTCAGTCATGGTCGTGGTAGACCATGGGCTTACGAAGGGGGTAATTTATTCCCCTTGCAACAAAGACATTGATGCAGCAGGAGTTGCCAAGTTGTTTTTCAAAACAGTCTTCCTTCGATTTGGCCTTCACTCCCGCTGCATCTTGGATCGGGGCCCTCAGTTCGCATCTGCCTTCGCCAGAGAACTTGCAAGGCTCCTCGACTATGACTTCACCCTCTCCTCCACTTGTCACCCACAGACTGATGGTAAAACCAAATGGGTCAATCAAGAGCTTGAGACGTACTTGAGGATTTTCTGCGATGGCCACCCTGAGCAATGGGTCGAACTACTCCCTATGGCCAAATTCTCCCACAATTCCATGACTCACTCGTTGACAAACGTGACTCTGTTCTCCCTGATGGTCGGCTATGAACCGAGGTCTTACCCTCCAATCGGAAAGACGTTCCTCCCCGCCCTCAAGTCCAGACTTTCGGAACTAAAGGGAGCCTGAACAGAAGCCTGAACAGAAGCCCTGGAAGCTCACAAGAAGGCACAACAACTTATGAAGGAACAGATCTCTTCCAAGTTCTGCCCATGGAAGACTGGGGACAAGGTTTGGCTGGAAGGGCGCAACCTTCGACTCAGGTACCCGTCGAAGAAGCTCACCCCAAGACAGGAAGGACCATTCGAGATCGCACAGATTGTCTCCCCTGTGGCGTACAGACTCCGACTACTGCTGACCTGGAGGATTCATGACGTCTTTCATGCATCACTCCTGACCTCCTATCGGGAAATGGCGGAGCACAGCCCCAATTTTACCAATCCCCCTCCAGAAGAAATAGACGGAGATGAAGAGTACAAGAGCGAGAAGATCCAATCGCATCGAGGATCAAAGGGACGCCGCCAATTCCTTGTGTCCTGGAAAGCATACTCCACAGCAGAGAATACTTGGGAACCGAATGGGAACTTGGTCCATGCGCAGGCCTTGCTCAAGGCTTATAAACTGCGCCACCCCAAGGATTTCCCCTCCCCATCTTTGCAGTAACAACAAAAATGGCCATCCCTCCTGCAGAAAACAACGCTCCCCTTCCGCCTCAACCTCCCGTTCACTCGTCCTGCCTCCCAGTTTCTTCTCGCTGGGTACTTTATGCCGCCGTTTTAGAAAATCCCGTCGCCACATATGTTCTTGAGCAGTGCATGGACTTCACCAGAGACTATGTCCTCCAGACGCTTGCCTCCCTCTATCGTTCTTATGCCCTTGCCCGCACCGTCCACACCCATCTCTGCCCTGACAACCAACCACCCATCTATGCCACCGCCCTTGAGTCCTCCTTGATGGAGGCTCGAGGATACACTCTGGATATTCTCCATGCTGAGGGGTTTGGCTATGTCGTCGACCAGCTACTGCCAGATATTCTGGCTCCTGTCCTGCATCCCATCCTGATGGCTCTTGCTCCTAGGGAGCGAGAGTTCTACCTCCATTCCGCCGACTGTATCAGTTACCTCCACCCCATGGCTCGCAGCCCCAATCCAGTGCCTTGCCCTGTCGCGGAAGAATCTCCTCCGCCACTCCCTGTCACTGTGCCATCCGCCCAAGAGTCTCCTGCGACTACCTTGGTAGCTGACTCATCCCACGAAACCACTGGGGAGTCCCTTGAGTCCTTTTGGACTGACATCGACGAGCCCCAGGTCACTCATCGACACTCCCCCCTACCGCCTCGCACTGTGCATCACCAACCTCACCAGGTGCTTCTCCAGGCTGGATCTATCCCGGGATCGGTCACCCTCACCACCGCTGGAAGAAGGATTGCCAATCGAGCTGTGCGCTCCGTCACCCCCAAACTGTCTACTCGTCGTGGAACCCCCGCTATTCAACTCATCCCTCAGGTCTCCTCCCCTCTCGCCACAGCTGGCAGTTCTAACAACTCTTCATATGGACCCCCACCTCCCTACCTCGCCAACCGGGGCACTCATAGTTCCCCTATTATCTTGGATGACAGATCCCCTGATCCCAGCCCAGGCCCTGCTCGACCTCGCCTCATCCGCCTGCAACTCTGCTTCGAGTGCGGTACCATCAGCCACTTCCGCAGAGACTGCCCAAACTACACCTGTCTGTTCTGCCACCAGATCGCCCCTGGTCATATACAGGAGTTTTTCCCAAGGCGTGTCTGCAGCCTATGCAGTGCCGTTGGCCACATTGTCACCAATTGCACCTTTAGCGAGGACGTTTGGGGAGATATTGGTGCCGACAATGCTTACAACGACGATGTCAATGAGGGAGCATCTCAGTGAGGGGACTTTGCAAGTAGTGGAGTCGGAGTCTCCACCATGGGAAGGGGGTAATGTTACGGTAGTGGTATACTTTTTCTCCCCTCTACCACTTGGACTGCTACATTCACCTAGCCTTTTGCTAGTGCCTTTCGAACCATACAACTATTCGGATTAGTCATCACTTCTAGCACACGGACACCGTTTCTTTCATACTCAAGAAGCTTCTAGAGTATTCCTTCCTCATTTGTGTTTTTGCTCTTGTGACCCGATTAGGGAGCATGGTCTGTGTGCAGATCCCTGTAGTATAAAGAACTCAGTCTTTACCCAGATGTACTTTATCTAGTTCTACGCAGTTCACTGCTAGCAATTAGTTTCCACTCCAGACTCTTAGTGTGCACACTAAGACATAGTCTGAGACCCAGCTCAGAAACACTTCATGAGTCCTGCGGCTACTCAAGAGTGCCACCTCAGAGTTCTAGTTGTTAGCGCCCAGCGTAACAAAGAAGGTACTTTCAGAATAATGTTAGGACTCAATCAGAGGCACTCAGATTACTCTGAAGACAATAACTATTCTGAAAGTGAGGAGCTATTCTCCTCACTACTACTAGACTATATACAAGGATGGTACTTTAGGGCCAGCCTATCTAACCTATATTAGGATGTGCTATAGAATGTTCCTGATGTTCTATGCTGAATAATGATCACTAAGCACTGATGTCATAGTTCTAGACTATGACATAGGATTGAGAAGCTTCTAGTTTCATATTAAGTAAGGTGAAAATTAGAGTTCTTACAAATATCTATAGTCTGATGATAATGGCTGGTGCAAGTCAACTCAACTTGTGCTCTACCAAGGTGTTCTCTTTGACCTAGATCTTGCACAAGTCCTATGCCATTGGAATGGAATTGGATGGATAATATGCAAGAGCTTGCCAGGGTGATCCTAATGAGTCAGCTTTGCCCACAGTTGTATTCAGTATAACCATGTTAATTTTGTAGCTTCAATCCTGATGGACCAAGCATGACCTGATGTGTATCTGTATGCAATGAAAGTGGTGTTTGTCACTGCTTTGCTAGTCACACTGGGCAATCAATAGAACATTGTTGTTGGAGATTAGAGGGGGGAAGGAGGTATAATTAAAAAGTCAGGATATCTAATTCTTAGCAACTATGACCAGCACTAAATTTGCTCTGCAACTTTTCAAAGAACATCTTTCCATAAACATCATCTGTGATCTTGACAGGCTGCATGCCATTTCCAGAGACAGTCCACCTCTGTGCTGCAATTAAGTACTTGTCATCTTTCAAGACTGACTGGAAGATCTTGATGATATTATGGATCTGGACATCACTAGGCTTGTGGATGAAGCTGACCACGATGCTCGTCACATGAGTGAGATCTGTGCAGATTGTGGAAACCAGACCCAGAATGTCCTAAAGGATACAAAGGAGAATTGGCATGTATCTCATCTCTGCATTGAATCCCCCTTGTGTTATCATGGCCTGATATTTGAGCCAATGATATTGGAGAACATTGCCTGACAATAAATACTATGAGTGAGATTGTGGTGTATCTGTCAATGTACTAACTGCCATGGTTTTCCATAGCTTGTTGCTGACAGTTGAAACATGAGACATTACTTTCTTCTTCAGAGCCAACATCCATGTCAGATATGGGCCACTTGAACAGCCTGCTAGGACCTGGGCTACCTTCTGGTAAGAACACTTTGAATTGATTGTTGTAATCACATACACGCAAGTTGCTATCAATGGTGTCCTCAGCAAACCCTACAAAGTAACAAGAGGAGTAAGACAGGGAGACCCCCTATCTTGTTTGTTATTCAACCTAGCAATTGAACCACTAGCCACATCCATCAGAAACTCACCAGACCTAGCCAGTTTCTCCATACCAGGCAACCCATCCAAAACCCTCATTAACCTATATGCTGATGACACAATGATATACTTATCTGAATCAGACAAATACAACAATGTTGAAAAACTACTCCTACAATGATGTAGTGCATCAGGTGCTAAATTCAACATAGAAAAAACAGAAGTAATCCCAATAGGTTCTAAACCCCACCAAGACCATATCATATCCACATGAAAACTGCACCCAGATGACCACCCACTAGTAGAAGGCATCAAGATTGCACATGACAGACATGCTGTCCATTGCCTGGGAGCATGGATCAGAAACCACCTGGACCACACCCAATCATGAACTCTGACAATAAATAAAATAAGCAATGCCCTTGACCGCTGGGGAAAATCATCCCCCATGCTGGACGCTAAACAATTAATAATCCAGATAACAATCAGAAGTATGACCCAGTTCCTAACCAAAGCCCAAGGTATGCCTACCTTAGTACAAAATATGCTAACAAAAATGATGAGAGATTTCATCTGGGGAAAAACAAATCCCCCCCACTCAGTCTAAAATGATCACAGCACCCTAAAACTGAGGGTGGAATCAACCTACTCGACATCCACACCTGAAACCTAGCCATCAGTGTATTATGGCTCAAAACTTACCTCGACCTCTCGAAAACCCAACCAACCTGGATGTACGCAACAGATGCCATCATAAACTGCATCAAACCCAATGGTATACAATGTATCCAAGACATCAATATTTTCCTCACATCAATCCAAATAACAGCCAGATCACGCAACCACAACTGAAAACAACCTTCAACTCAGACAATAGAACTATTCATGACAGCCAAAAAGACCAACCTCCACTTAAACCCAATCAAACTTTCACAACAACTAAAAAAACAACTCCCTGCATGGTATCATATCAGAGTGCTGCCGAAACTATACCTAAGTAAAAAGGCCAAATGTCTAAAAACCAACCATAAAGTATGTACCATTCACGACATGCTAAAGTAGCTAAACAAATGAACAACCACGACTCAGACCACTACCCAAATCCTGATTGCCTCTGTGCAAAATGCTGTAGAGAACGATCAAGAGGTTGTAAAAACCCACACATCTGCACCACGCACACATGAGAAATCACCGGAAACCTACCATCCAAATTCGACCCATTTACAAAACCTATCAAAGACCAACTCACTCTCACCCACTGAAGACTAGAGAAGAATACCAGAGCCGCAATTGACAAAGGTGATGAAATAATATTTAACCCATCTGTCACATCTAAACACCAACTGAATGAATGCTTCAGAATATTTGCAAACCTCACTGAACCTGATGATGAACCTGCCTACAGACTACAGCACCCCTGAATAGGTGGACTCCCCACAGCCCCAGCCATAGTCTACACCAACAGATCTTGTATAAATAATGGCAAACAAGATGCAACCTGCGATGGAGGAGTCTGGTTTGGTGACCAACACCCCTTCAACAGAGCAATCCAAGTCCCTGGCTCACATCAATCAAACCAAACAGGTGAGATAGTAGCTGTCCTCATCACCCTCCAAATAGCAGATCCACTGACCCCCCTAATATGCATCACAGACTCATGATATGTCCTAGAAGGACTAACAAAAAACCTCAAGACCTGGGAAGATGAAGGATGGATTAAACATGCCAACAAAATATGGTTCCAAGCTGCCACATACCACTTACGTCATAGAGCAGCCCCCACATATTTCAAATGGGTCAAAGGCCACACAGGAGACAAAGGGAATGAAGAAGCAGATCATCTCGCCTCTGAAGGTACTCAGAAACCTGCCCCAGACGATATTAACTCCATTGTACCACCCAGCTTCATCCTCACTGGGGCAAAACTTTGCATGATCATGCAGGCCACAACATACCAGCACATCACCTTACCAAAAAAAAACCCACCAATGGCCACCATTGCTTGTAACATGGATCTTACCCAAATTGCCATGCAAGAGCATACAACACACCTAGAAACCGACACAACAATATGCAATAAAATCCAACACCCAGACATATGCAGACCCATCCAAATGTTCCTATATAGGGCAATGAACAACTCCCTCAGGATAGGAAACTTCTGGTCCCACATCCCCAATCACCAATCACATGTGGAATGCGTCTACTGCAACAACCCTAATGAATCACTCAACCACATACTAATCCAACACCAAAGCCCCAAATCTACCACCATATGGAACACAGTACAAAGAATGTGGCCCCCTAGTTTTGGCGAATGGAAAGCTCTATCCACTGGCCTTCTTCTGTTAACAGCTGGAATCTCTTAGCTGGAGCTCACTGTCAGAAACTATATATTCAAGTAGAACTAACTTCACATACCTGGAGCTCACTGTCAGAAACTGAGGAACTAAGACAGTGGGCTCCGAGCTACATCTGAAGCGCTACAACAACAAGACACAACATGATGACTAAGTAGACAGTCCATAATCTGCAGAGTGTGAAATAAGCAAATGTAACATCTTCTTGGGTGTGGGTCCATTACCTTTCCACAATCTCAAAATGCACCCACCTCCAAGAAAATGCACCACCATGCATGAGCCCATCTCCAATGAATCATCTTATCAGAGTCAGCACACCTAATATGGGTACTCTGCTGCAAATGAGTCATATGCAACACACATCCAACAGTAAGAGCCATCAAGTCCTGCTGGCTCAACCACATCAACTCACAATTAATCATAGACTGCCAATGAGCAAAATCACCACATAGAGCAAATTACAAACAAAAAGTACATGACACCTGGTACCACTCCTATTAAACCAAACTCACCTCCCCCCAGACTAGGCAACTAACCTTGAGGTTTTAGTGGGTATCACACTGCCTAGACCCTCTGACAACACTGACGCCACCTAACAGCTCATGGAGTCCCACACCCCCTGCTCCAGCAGGACATGCATAAGAGCATTTTTCCTCAGACCAGTTATAGTATATAACCACCTTAGCATATTATGTAGGACTAGTCTAGGAAGTTGCTGCATAATGTTATTCACGCTTGTCTAAAAAAAAAAGAATGCTGTGTCGAGTGGGTCCCCATCAGTCAATTTTTCCTTGATGGCCACAATCATTATGGGTGTGATGGGTTTGCATTTGTCCTGCTTGGATGATGGGGGTGCTAGTTTGGCGGTGCCTCTCAGCATGGTGCTGATCTAGTCTTTGTGTAGTTTCCAGGGTAAACTGTACACTGTGTGCCATGTGTGTACTCTGTAGATGTAGTTGTTTATCAATTGTTCTGAGTATGCTCCCACTAGCACTGATATGAAAGTTGAGATGAGGTCAGGACTTGCTGGTGTTCTGTCTAGCTCCAGGATGCCCCAATGATTGCAGAAGATGTGGTATACTAGAAGTACCACTCCATAGGATGCCCATGTGCTCTCTGCCCAGCCCTGTAGTGTTACAGCCTTCACATGCTCCTGAAGTTCACATGCTACTGGGATCACTGGGAGTGTCCATACATTGGGATGGGGAGGCCACTGGCTTAGCCTATCTTTGGCTGGGCACTGGGGCCACTGCTCGGAAGGGTTTGGAGTGAGATTGGTGAGATATGGGGAAATGGTGATGATGCAGGTGCTTGGTGCTGGAGCATTTTGACTGCTTGTTTGGTTGCTTGTAAGGTTTCTTGTACTATTGGGTATTGGCTGTAGGCTGGTGAAATTGATCTTAGATGCAGATGTGGCTGTATCTTGGGTCGTCATAGTTGTATAAGATGTTTGTGAGGGTGGGGGGTATTGGAATATGTGGAAGTGTAAGTTTGGTGAGGGGATACTTCCCATGAGAGGGTTCGTCAGCTGGATTGTTGGCACTGGCAACATATGCTGTGAGGACCCTACAGGGGATGCTAGGATTGAGTGGATCCTTTTAAAGGATTTGTTTGTTGGTAAATTGTGGTTTCATCTGTTCCTCCAGGCTTCAATGACTCCCTGGTTGTTGCAATAAACCTGGAGTGGTATGCTGAGATTGTGGATTGTGAGTAAAGTGCTAACAAGAAGCTCAAAGCCAATGCTTTCTGCCCATCTGATGTCACACCCATCCTGTTTCCAGTTCCTGTGCAGTTGCCATGCACACCGCTTGCTTCTGATGGTGATTTCCACACCATGACTGGAGCTGGCATCAGAATAAGCCTGTAAGCCTGCTGTGAAGTGGTGAATTGGAATTGGGGTGGGGTGCTCAGAAAGTAGTGCTCATAGCCACCACTGGAGCTTGTCTTTGGTGTCATGTGGTTGTCTACATGGCATGAATGGGTTGTTGCTGAATATCCCCAGCATGGCTTGCAGTGGGTACAGGCATGTGCTACCCTCAGGTATCACTAATGATGCATGTGATAGCCTTCCAAACAATTTTTCTACTTCCTCCAGTGTGTGAGCTATGGTGTGCAGCCATTATTGGATGGTCTTTATGTATTTGTCTCACTTTTTCTGTGTGAGATGGACAGTTTTCTGTTCAAGATCCCATTCAAAATCTAGGAATTCAGTTTTTGATGCAAAGGGGGTGTCTTTTGAGGTATTCCCAGCACCTCAGATATGGCATCAATGTGGATGAAGGAATATGAGTGTGACCCTTTGTTATCACTGATTAGCTGGGTTGAATCAAAGTTTTTGATCAGGAATTTGCAGTCCCCAGCGAATTCCTCAAATTTCTCATTGGCCAGTTTGTTGCCCTTGAACCAGATTCTCCTGCCATCAGTTATTGGTCCACCTTGGGTTTTGATGGTTTTGGCTTGATTAACTTGCATTTTGTTGTATTCATTTATGGTGTTGCTAGGGACCCGAATGAATTGATGATTGTCCACCCATGCAATTATTGGGCTGATTCCTGCAGCTCGCATGATATCTAGGCCTGCATCTCTTAAGGCCCCATATGTCCCTGCTGATGGCCCATAACTGAGACACAAAGCCATGTCAACTGCATATTGTGGTGGATTATCACTTGTTCAGACTATGAACGCTGGCCATTGCGAGTGGTGCAGTGGTATTGTGTAATATGCCACAGCCACATCCTGAGTGGCACCTTGGCTTCCTGACGGTAGTGAGTGAATTAAAGTGTAGGCCATATAGAAGGTCCCCCAGGTGCATGGGAATAAATTAGAATCAACCTGTGAATTCACAGATGTAGCACTGTCATGGGGGTAAGATAGATTTTGTATGATACAGAACTGCCCTGGTTTACTGGACTTGGGAATGATGCTTAGGGGAGAAGATTGAAAAGCACCAATAAAGGATTCAAGTGCATCAGGGGAACAGGATCCTATATAGTGTCCCTTCTGAAATTCTTTGTCTACAATGGTATTAAAGGCATCTCGGTGTATGTTGATGGAAGGACTATTGAGAGGAGTGAATGAATGTGATATGATTGGGGCACAGACATGAAAACCAGAGATTAATTGCTTGATTAAATTTGGATGTTTATTTGTCAAATTGTACAGCGAAAGCAGGTTGTGCCACTCCTCAGCCTTGTAAGGTGTAATCACCCTATCTGATTGGCACGCCCTAAGCTTGTTGGCGGCAGGGGCAATCCTGAGCACCATGGTTGGCATCTCTGCAGCCTGAGCACTTGTGGTTGTGTCCAGAACTGGTGCAGCCTCAAGGGCATTGGAAGTCCCAGCAAAGTACTTGTCTGTTTTTGTTGAGCAAATGGTTCTGCTGATCTCTCATGCAATGGTTGGCCTTCAACTTGTCCCATAAGTAAGGGGCATTGCAGGGGGAGTGGTCTGGGTGGTCATTGTGTCAGCCCAAGCACTTTGGGCAGGTGGGGTTTGTCTTGTTACAGAACTGACATTGCTGCTTGTTGTTGCTACTCTCTCCTCTTTCCAGGGACTTGTTATGTTTATGAGGTGACTTGGGTAAGGGACGAGTAGGGGACTTGGAGTACCTTTCATGCGAGTATGATCTGTTTTGTGGTGTCCCACTGTTCCATGCTGCAAAGGGCTTGGGGGAGGTAGAGCGTGAGGGTGCATGTCTGTACTACTGTGAGTACTGTCAACCATGCTTGAGCTGTTGGAATCAATTTTGATGTTCCTGTTGCAGCTGTGGCGGTTGGAAAAGTATCATGACAGCAGCAGCAGAGTGGTGGTGTGTTGAGGGCCAGGCCAGGAATAGGTAAAAGGGGGCCCAGAGACAGCAGCAATGGTAACAGCAGGGTAACAGCAGAGTAGTGGTGGTGGTAGCAGTGACATGGTGGTAGTAGTAGCAGCATGGCAGCAGTGGTGGTAGCAGCAGGGTGGTGGTGGTGGTGGTGGTGGGGTAGTAGTGGTGGTAGTGGCAGAATAGCAGTGATGGTAGCAGCAGGGTGGCAGTGATGGTAGCAGCAGGGTGGTGGTGATGGTAGTAGAGGGGTGGCAGTGGCAGTGGCAGTGGGGTGGCAGTGGCAGTAGCAGTGGGGTAGCAGTGGCAGTAGCAGCAGGGAGTGGTGGTGGTAGCAGCCAGGTTCAAGTGCAATGAAACAAGAATGTGGGATGCGACACAGATTCTGTCAGTTTTGTTAAACTGGTTCTTTAATGGGATTTGCACACCTGCTCCAATTTCAATTTCACCTCTCTGGTGTTGAGTTCCCAGCCAATCCTATCCAGTAGAGCCTCATTTACCATCCTGATATTGTAAGCTTTGCCGGCCACAAGCTTATTGTGCCAGTCCAACCATACATGGGATGCATAATGTAACAGCACTCATTCACCTGCCTCACCCTCCTGTCGAAGCTTGTGAGTATCTATGCAGTGGAAAAACCAGTTGAATGTGTCTACTGCTTCATTTCCCCACTTTGCATTTTCAATTGAGGTGAGATAAAAGTTTTTGGCAAACATGAATTCTGCATAGGTCAATTGATGGTCCAGTTTGGCATTCTTGGAAGCTGAAAGTGAGTTGGCTGAGCAGACAGTGACATTTCCTGTAATGGCCTTGGAAATGGTAAGAGTCTTGTTCTCATCTGCTTGTTGGACTGTTCTGGCTGCCTCTTGGAGTCCTTTCCTTGTGAAGTACCAGAGTGGTACATGCTTTCAATTCTCAATGCAATTCAGCACATTCTCTGCTGGTCTTGATGCTGGAACAGAGGCAACAGAGGCTGTGGTGTCAAAGGTGATGGCTGTGGTGTTTGCTGGCACTGCATTGTCCGGTGGCTGGGCTGATGGTGGACAAGGCAGGGCTAATACTGGGCATGGTTGCACAGGGTTGGCATCATTTCGGCCATCAATGTCTATCTGCTGTCCATTGTTGTTGTTGTCCTCGTGTTCACTGTCCCTATCTCTGCCCTTGTCCTGCTCATTGTTGCCATGTGCATTCCCCACCAGGTGCAGAGCTTCCAGTCCCCTCTCAGCCCATCGTCTATTTAACTCTGCTATTACTGCTTCTTGATTCAGGTTCAAATCTTCCATCATGATCCCTACCATGCCTGCAAAGTCAGGGAGTTGCTGTTCTGGTTGGTCCATCTTTGAATGGGCAAGTTAAGCTTGATGAAAAGACAGGTTTGGGAATATCTTAAGCTGGTGATAGAGTATTCCTGCAATTGAAAGGGAGCAAGCCATGCAAAAGCAATGAGTGGCTGGATGCATGGTGTGTCTCAGAGCAACAGGAGATGGAGCAAAAGAAAGGAGGACATAGCATCACAGCCACCTCACACAAATACAATATTACATCACCCAGCTGGAGCTCTATGTACTAGAATGGCAATCCATAACCAGATGCTTGTCGCCAGTCTTTTTAGGAATAAAGAATACAGGGGCTGTCTGAGGTGACTTCAACAGTCTTATGTAACCCTTTTTAAGTTCTTTATTGACAAAGCTTCTGATTTGGTTTTGTTCTTCATTGGATATTGGAATAACCTGACCCTTACTTGGAACAAAATTGGGCTTAAGATCAATTGTGTGATTCCAAGGCTTGTGCTCAGGCATACACGTGCTGCTTCATCCTCTGAGAAAACATCCAAATACTCATGGTAAGCCTTGGGCACTTTTTCAGCCACACCAGGCTCAATAGTACAACAACTGGTAATGCTGGATGAAGAAATCGTGTCCACAATAACTTTACAATGAGGGGAACAATGGTTGAAAGAAATCTTTTTGAAACACCAATCTATGTCTGGGTTGTGGTGTATGAACCAATCATAGCCAATAATCATTTGATGGGAACCCAAAAGAGAAACGTAAGCTTTGATACCTTCATAATGTCTATCAATTTCCATAAAAAGGGAAGTTTTATGCATAATATGACCAATAATATGCCCAATAGCTCCTTTAGAGCCATCCACATTAATAACTTCCATAGAATGTGGTAAAGGAATAAGATCAATTTTGTGTGAATTGCAATATTTTTTATTAATGAAGGTATTGACTGCTTCCATATCCAGTAAAGCTTTAAGTGAACAAGTTTGCCAAGTAGCATTTGACTGGTATGTGATGGTAACCAATAGAGAGTAATTGTCACCAAACATCAAAGAACTTTTTACTGGGGGTTTATAAATAGAAGTGTTTGTGTTACAGTTTTACCTCTAAGCATACCCCACCACTCGTTTTTCCCATGCTCACACATCCCCACCATCCCTGCCATCCCATAGTGCCACCCATCACCCACTCCCCAGTCACTAGTGGATGCCAACAACTTTCCCAGTCCTTCCCAGATGTCTCAGTACCACAACACTGAGATAACCCCTATGTGTCACCCCATCAGTGTAGAGAACACATATCCTCTAGGTCACAATGCTTCTTTTCCTGGCAATTCAGCACTTACATGCATTGCAAACAACCACTTCACAACTATGTTCACTTCCATTCCTCTTTCTTGTTGAGTTCTGTCCTATTCTGATGTTTCTGTGGTCATCAAGGTTCCATGTCAAGGTTCCATGGGTCCAGAAAGTGTTCACAGCACAGGTAGGTTCCTTTTTATTTGATCTCGTACTTATCATTTCCGTTCCACTTCTATGACAACCACTATAATTATATGTATACATTCTGTCAATGATTTCCTTGATGTTTGTACTTAGTTTTCACTTATCCTTAGTGTTTCAAGTCTTGGGCAATGCCCAGACTATAAAAAGGTTGTAACTATGACCTAAAATACCACTTTTCAACTCCCTGCCTCTCTGTGCGATCATCTAGTCACCCACCACCATAGTTCCTCAATCTTCAAGCCATAGCCAACAGATTTCGTCCATCTTCTCACAATTCTGAGTCCTCTCCAGTCCGTTCTGTAGTGGAGGAAGTCCGGAATATTGGGTTTTCTGTAAAGACATTAGTGGAAACAACCTTCCCTGGTGTTCCTCTCTTTGTTGCCTCTCTACTTCTCTTTGGGGTTGATCATATTGCACCCTTTTCTTTATTTCTTTCTTTTTGATCGGATTGAGTGCTTCCTGTAGCAGGGTTCTTCACTCTCAGTCCTGTCTTGCATCATTCATCAGGCTGGACCTCCAGCTGAGCTGTTGCATCTCTCCTTTTCCCAACCAATGACATTTGTTACATCACATTGAAAGATGCAAGACGGGACTGAGAGTGAAGAACCCTGCTACAGGAAGCACTCAATCCGATCAAAAAGCAAGACATAAAGAAAAGGGTGCAATATGATCAACCCCAAAGAGAAGTAGAGAGGCAACAAAGAGAGGAACACCAGGGAAGGTTGTTTCCACTAATGTCTTTACAGAAAACCCAATATTCCGGACTTCCTCCACTACAGAACGGACTGGAGAGGACTCAGAATTGTGAGAAGATGGACGAAATCTGTTGGCTATGGCTTGAAGATTGAGGAACTATGGCGGTGGGTGACTAGATGATCGCACAGAGAGGCAGGGAGTTGAAAAGTGGTATTTTAGGTCGTAGTTACAACCTTTTTATAGTCTGGGCATTTCCCAAGACTTGAAACACTAAGGATAAGTGAAAACTAAGTACAAACATCAAGAAAATTGTTGACAGAATGCATATAATGATAGCGGTTGCCATAGAAATCAAACAGAATTGATAAGTATGAGATCAAATAAAAAGGAACCTACCTGCAAACACTTTCAGGACACACAGAACCTTGACACGGAACTTTGATGACCATGGAAACATCAGAATAGGGCAGAACTTGATATGGAAAGGAATGGAAGTGGAGATAGTTGCGGAGTGGTTGTTTGTGCTGCATGTAAGTGCTGAATTTCAAGGAAAAGGAGCGATTTGCGACCTAGAGGATATTCATTCTCTACAACATAACTAGCATGTGACTAGATTACAATGTGTCTTTACCTATGCGCCAAGATCCGTATCCAAGGGCTCTTCCATTCGTGTCCCCTTTGCCCTGTGGACCCCTCCTCATGGACATCATCACTTCACATTCTGCTCTTCCCATTCATTGATGATGTTGCCATCTTACCTGGAGCTTCGCTCCCATGTTACTGGCATTTTGCCACTTCTTCATTTGTTGTTATGACTCGAGTCAACTCATAACCCTCTGCCCTCGCTGCCATGCACAGCTTGGTCTGTGCACGATACCTTATAGTATACAGTGAGTGAAAAAACCCTTGCAATGTTGCACTAGATGCCATGTAGCACCTGATGGCATGGGAATCCCACTTAGCATTGGTGAGGTGGGTGATAGCACTGCCTCCTGGCTACATATGGGTCCCTGGGTCATGTGATGTGGCCATGTGGCTGTGGAGATATGTCTATTCTAAAACAGGTATACCATTGCAAGGGTTTATTCACTTTCAGCCTCAACAGTGGAATCTCAGTCAAATGAAAGGATAATTGTGTTTGTTTGGTCCTACAAATAAAGATACACATATAAACATTATTCCTGAGTTTGAAAAAGTTCACATGCTTCTTTCTTCCCAACTTCTACCACCATGAGATCTATCTCCTCCACCCAAAAGAAAACCATCTTAACCATGCTTGATTCTGGACATTCTGCTTGCTCCATCGCCTCCATCACTGGCCTTCATACTTTCACCATCTCTAGGCTTCGTTCCAAGGAGCATTCTACTCTGCAAAGGTCCACTGGAGGTTGTCCATCCAAGCTCTCCCCTGCCAATATCCACCATGCCATTCATCTCATCTCTACTCACAAGGCAAAACATGCTGTCCAAGTGACCAAAGCTCTCACAAATATCATCAACCAACCTCTCAATCCCAACACAGTACACCAGCACTTGAAAAAATCTGGTATGAAAGCTGTGGTCAAGCAAAAATGACCTATTCTCTCTGCCAGGCATTGCAAGGCAAGACTAGACTTTGCCTATGCTCACAAAGATTGGACTCTGGAGGACTGGAAGAGGGTAGTATGGTCTGATGAGACTAAAATCAATCACCTAGGGTCAGATGGACACAAATGGGTGTGGAAAAAGCCAGGGGAGAGGCTTAGTGATAGACTGGTGGAGGGAACACTCAAGTTTGGAGGAGGTTCTGTGATGATGTGGGGCTGTATGAGTTTGGAGGGGGTTGGGTATGCCACCAAGATTGATGGTAGGATGGATGGGGACCTATACCTTCAAATTTTGAAGGATGAACTTCAAGATTCCCTTCAGTATTATGGTCTCAATCCTCCTGACACCATTTTCCAACAAGACAATGACCCCAAGCACACCTGCAAGAAGGTCAAGGAGTGGCTAGATGAACAGGAGTTTAGTACTATGGTATGGCCAGCACAGTCTCCTGATCTTAACCCAATAGAACATGCCTGGGGTTATCTCAAGAGAAGACTTGCAGAGTATGAACACCCCCCAAGGGAATACTGGAGTTGTGGGAGAGAATTCAGGTGGAGTGGGACAAGATACCAGTTGCAGAGTGTCAGAAGTTGATTGAAAGCATGCCTAGGAGGGTTCAGGCAGTGCTCAAGGCCAAAGGAGGCTATACCAAGTACTGATATCTCCCAAATACCCTTCTTCCACCAAAAGTGAATAAACCCTTGCAATGGTATACCTGTTTTAGAATAGACATATCTCCACAGCCACATGGCCACATCACATGACCCAGGGACCCATTTGTAGCCAGGAGGCAGTGCTATCACCCACCTCACCAATGCTAAGTGGGATTCCCATGCCATCAGGTGCTACATGGCATCTAGTGCAAAATAGTGAAACATTGCAAGGGTTTTTTCACTCACTGTATATATGCATACTTAGACAGTACGAGCTCTCTAGCTAATTCTATGCATCTACCAAGTGCCTAGCAATCTAGCATTATACCCTTCCTGCTGATAGAGCTGATAAGAGCCCACGCGATCTCATCTGGTTGCCACCACACGACATCTCGCTGGCACTTGCTCTGCAGAAGCCCAATAGTGTCATCTATGTGAGTCAGCCATCTTCCTGATTAGGCTCGAGCCCCTATTCAAGTGCTCGCTGCTAGTTGTTTCACCCATCAGCATAACAGTTTGATCAAGTTTTCATTTGTCTTAGAAGAGAATTAAGCACACTATTTGTTGATCCCAGCACTAAGCTCCTTTGAGGAGACCCTCTTACAAAATTTCAGCTGTGATATTTTTAAGTATGGTAGATAATGAAACTACAGGAAAATCCTCCTCTCCACAAGGCAACAAAGTAGGGAGCTCCATACCTTCACATGAGTTTGGCTCATCATGACCTTCTTGGTGATCCCTGCTCAGGCATCTTCTGTTACTGTGCATTCCTATCAAGGTCCTGTGGCCATCAGCTTGGGGTTGAAATGCCCCTAGATCCCCACTGGTTCCTTCTTGAACCCCAGCATGTAGACAAGGATCACTGATGTGGTATACTTCCTTGGCTACTGGCACAATGGTGTTACTCATAGTGTGTGTTAATGGGAGGGCTTGCCCATTCCCTAATGAAGATTTGATATCTAAATGTTCACTTTTGTCTACAGAATCTTCCGAAAGTATTGAGAAAGAATTACAAAAACTAATGTCCTGTCCCTTAGGCACCCCAACACTAAGAGACAATTTCATTTTAAAGCCTTGGCGGCCTTGTCCTTTGCTTCACAGGCAAACATGTCTGCCCAGTAAGTGTTATGGTAGTGGACTACCTTTTTTCTCCTTTACCATTCAGACTACTGTTTTCTCCTAGGCTTCGCCTATTATTCTTTGAATGGTGCGACCATTCCGCTTAGTCATCATTTCCCGCACCCAGACACTATTTCCTTCATACTCCAGAACATTCTTGAGTATTCTTTCCACTTTAGTCTTTACGACTCTCACAACCCAATCGGGGTCATGGTCTGTGCGCAGACTCCTGTACTATATAAACCCAGTCTCCAGATACTTGTAACTTATCTAGTTCTACGCAGTAACCTGCTAGCAATTAGTTTCACTCCAGACTCTTAGTGTGTGCACTAAGACATAGTCTGAGAATCATCTCCTGAGTCCTGCAGCTACTCCAGAGTGCTGCCTAGTGTTCTAGTTGTTAGCGCCCAGCATAACAGTAAGCTCTTGCTTCTTCTCCCATATACATACCATGCTAAGAGATTCCTTGTTGTGGCAATGCAGTTGCCAATGGTGCCAGTAATGGCCTATTGTGATAATTTGAATTATCAGAAGGGGTTGCTTCCTTCCAGTTATTTCTTGCGACCCATTCTTGGATATAGGTCCTGTTGTCCTGCTGCACCCACTGCTCTCTAACCCATTGCTGGCAAGCATGTGAAGCAGGTTTATCCTGATGGTTTGGATTCTGGGGGCAGTTGGGCCAGATGTGCCCAACATTGCTGCATCCAAAACAAGTCCTTGTTTCTTTTTTGATATCAACAGCCCCAATGTTCATAGGTGTACCTCTACTGGGCTGTGTTCCAATGGCAGTATAGCCAGGTGGTGGACCATGAGGAGGCAGATAATTCTGCTGAGTTTGAGCTGGATATGGCCTATATTGAGATCATGCCTGTCCTCTGGCTCCTATTTCTGAGTACATTTGTTCAAAAGCACAACCCACCTTCTGATACTCTTCCATCAACTCATTGATATCATCCATGACCTCTGCTTTTATGGATAGGAAGACCTGTTTATAGATCTCATGTTTTACTGCCCTTTTCAGCAGCTCAATCATGTGACCCAGTTTGGCTTCTGATTGTTTGTACAGAATTTTGAAGCACTTCAAAAAGGTGTCAATGGGTGCTTGACCTTGTCATAAAGCACAAAGTTTTTTGAGGGTGTCATGCATAAGAACATTGATCTGGAAGTGATCATGTATTTTCTTTTGAAGATCCTTCCAAGAAGGCCAGGCAACATCATCTTTTGTGCCTAATGATTCATCTTTCGGATCGAGCCAATCATCATCTTTCTCCATGTAATCTTCCAGAGTTAACTGGGCAAAATCCTTTCCATGCCCCTTTATGTGGCTAAGAACTGCAACAGCTTGTAATTTGTTGGTTCTCCACTTCTGGACTAACATCCAGACCTTTAATGAAGCCCACCAATAATGGAACTTTGCTCTGTCACCATCTCATTCTCCTGGATCAGCAACCTTCTTTGAAACATTGTCCTCTTTTTCCTTGTTGAGCCATTGTGCAAAGAGGTCACACATTAGCTGATCATCATAACCAACTGTGGCAGATCCAGATAGTCCTCCTGACATCCTTTTATCTTCTGGAGGAAAGTTATCAGAAGAGGTTTCAGAACTCAGGTTGATCTAGTTCCAGGTCTGCTCGTCCCAAGCAGGTTCTGAAAATTCTCTGTCTCCTTGGGGATGCTGAACTGTGGGAAATGAGAGTTTGATGATGGATTTGTGGCGATTGAAAGTGAGGCTGATTGTGTACAGTTGTTTTTGTTCTTTGATAATTGCAGCTAAGACTACAAATGTGGCGATGAGGATTGTTACAAGAAAAATGTAGGCAAAGATTGTGAAGAATATGAGGATTGCAAAATAGCTCATTGGCTTTGTTTCTTCAGCAAGTTTTTTGTAGCTAACTATGAACTATAGAGTTCCTTACTGTTCCCTATCTTCCAAAGGAACTTGAGGGAAGTCTACAGCAAGTAGAACATAGAAAATATTTCTTTGATGAGAGGTAGTATCTCCTACAAAGTTTGGTATGATAATGTACCATAACAGATAATGACTTTTTTACTACTACATAACAAATGATTACTGATGCTCCACCTCCTGTGTTACCACAGGGACTAACAAAACAATATATGATCAGTGTTATAATACTATATTATTTCCACACTTTCAGACATCACCTTTCACTTTCAAAGGTCATGTGACACAGTGCACATGATTGTGGGATAGCACATGTGATCAGTGTCTAGACAGAGCCTATGATGTAATGGTCCAGGCCAGCCCATGACATCATCAGTCTAGACTATAACATCATACCTCATGTACTTAATCTCTGTTTACTTCTCTTCTTTCTGATCACTGTTGGCTTCTTAAGCTAACCATATATAGTAGTTTATCACATGCACAGCTAGGTCTGTGCACTTGTGCAGCTTGGTCTATGTGCCATCTTTTACAATATATAAAGGCTCATGGTTTGAGCTAAGACTTCTTAGCTTTAACCACTTGTCTTGTTTGCTGGAAACAGTTGAGGGACTAAGTGTTATGAGACAACAATGTTATCAAGTCACACGAAGTTCCACTACTGTTGCAGCTCTACACAAAGAGCTGGCAAGGTATAATGAGGATAGCTCAAGACCTTAATCTCTCAACTGTTGCCAGCAAATAGACAAGTGGTTAAAGCTAGGGAATCCTAGCCCAAACCACCAGCCTTTATATATTACAAGAGGATGCGCAAAGACCAAGCAGTGCATGAGACTAATTACTATATATGTATATACAAGAAGAAGTCAGGGTTGACGGAGATTAAATAGAAGTCAACAGCGATCAAAAAGAATAGAAGCAAACAGAGATTAAATACATGAGGCATGACATCATAGAGTCTGGGCTAGTCTGGACCATGACATCATATGCTTAGTCAGCCTATGGTCACATGTATAATCCCATGATCACATGTTTTGAGTCACATGACCTTTGAAAGAGAAATATGATGAAGTCCAAATGCAAAGTTTGTTATAAGAGATATGATTATAACACTAAGGTACTTTGCTACACTCTATAAATCTTGCCAGTTCTTTGTGTAGAACTGCAACCCTAGTAAACTGCTTGTGACTTTTGTTGGATTTACTCCTGTGATCATAACACTCAGCCGTAAGGATTTGGGGGTCCCTACATCACACTTCACAAATCAGGCATGACCCTGATGTGGACTGTCACTCCAAAGGAAGGAGATAGAAGGTTCTGGCTAGCTTGACAGAGATGGTGCTTCTCAGGCACTCCCCTAAAGGCATGGGGAAAATGAAAATGAAAATGAAAATGGGTGAATAGCCCAGACTAGCTCTATTCTCTGGGTGGCAAAAAGCTCGATAAGAGAGTCAACTACCCCATCAAGTGGAGGTCTACTGTAGTCTATCCCTGCCCTGGGAACTGGGTGTGTATTCCTAGCTTTAACCAAGTGTTATGATCACAGGAGTAAATTCCAACAAAAGTCACAAGTGGTTCACAAGGATTGCAGTTCTACACAAAGAACTGACTGGCAGAGGTTATAGAATTTAGCAGAGTACCTTAGTTCCTCAACTGTTTCCAGCAAACAAGACAAGTGGTTAAAGCTAAGAAGTCTTAGCTCAAACCATGAGCCTTTATATATTGTACAAGATGGCACACAGACCAAGCTGTGCATGTGATAAACTACTATACATGGTTAGCTTAAGAAGCCAATAGTGATCAGAAAGAAGAGAAGCAAACAGAGATTAAGTACATGAGGTATGATGTTATAGTCTAGACTGATGATGTCATGGGCCAGTCTGGACCATTACATCATAGGCTCTGTCTAGATTCTGATTACATGTACTGTCCCATGATCATGTGCACTGAGTCATGTGACCTTTGAAAGTGAAAGGTAAAGTCCAAAAGCATGGAAATAATATAGTATTATAACAAGTACCATATCCTTAATACAATCCTACCCCTTCCTTCACATCATCTACTGCCTTCTCTGCAATCACCTTCCATATCATGGCTGACCCCTCAACTGAACAAAGGTCAGATCTCAATTCTGGAGCTTTCTGAATAATTCAGGAGGCCATGATGGCCTCATGCCTTGAGAATAAGCAGCAAGCAACTGAACATCTCATTACTGCATGGGATACAGAACATGCAGATATAGTTCTATCCTGGAATGCACAAAAAGAGGCAGATGACATCAAGGCCACATATCTTGTGCAGGAGCACAGAGAGTAGGAGGATAATGAGCATAGAGCAGCAGAGGAAGAAGTTGAAAACAAGAGGAGGGAAGCTGAGATGAAGAAGCTCAAAATAAATGACTTCAATGAAGCCCAACCTCCCCCCAGTACCCTCATCCCCTGGCCTTCCCAATTCGCCCTGCAGAAGATATACATTTTCAAGTATATGTATATTGACCTCTGGTACTTCTTATTAGAAGGCTGTGAGAATGCTC
The DNA here is from genome assembly GCA_038093515.1 of Butyriboletus loyo. NCBI lineage: Eukaryota > Fungi > Basidiomycota > Agaricomycetes > Boletales > Boletaceae > Butyriboletus > Butyriboletus loyo. The sequence goes on from JBBPSI010000170.1 coordinate 27,675, forward strand.
CCAAGAGCATCAGGACCCAGGCTAATGATGCCTTTGGCATTACCATAGCTGATGACATCCTGACATTACACCCAGTTGCATCCATCAAGGCCTCTCACAATGCTCACCTTGACCATGAACTCTCCTTTGGGGAACTCCTCCAAGAAAAGAACGATTCTCTTCACCACATCAAGAAAGCAAAGTGGCCTGCCAAGAACATTGATACCCTAGCAGAGGTTTTCTGGAATCTCAAAAACCACCCCCACTGGTGCATCATAAACAGAGAGCAGGCACTCTTGCACTATGCCTGGGCCATCTGCTGACAATGGCACAATGACCTAAAAATCAATGGATCAGAATTCAACATAGCCATTATCAATGATCAGCTTCTGGAAAACATTGTCACCAAGATCAACAACAACAACCTCATCAGAGCCACTCATCAGGTCAGTCCTCTTCCCATCCCACATAATTCCCATATCAAATACTAACCCCCAAGTTCCTTTTCTGCTATTCCCCCCCATGCATGCAACCCCATCAAATCCCCCTACATATCCTGCCACTTTCACATCTGCTGTCACATGGTGCCCATGTACCCACTGTCATATCCTGGGATGTGTATAGCCACTGTTGCAATCTGGTGTCCATGTATCCACCATCATGTCCTGATATCTGTCATACCTACCTTCATTTTTCCCTGCTTCACCATCCATCTACAAACACCATGGTGGCCACACAGCTGGAGGGTCTCACTGACAATGACTCTTCCCTATCTCTGAGATCACATTGAGGGTATCACTCTGCATATCAGCAATACAACCCAGATTACAGCAGTTGAAGGAACTCTCAGTCAAGATCCCCCTTGCACAACCAATCCTGTTACCAAGTTCAAACAGAAGGAAGGATTTACACTCAAGATCTCCCCCCACTATTGCTTTCATAATGTTACGCTGGGTGCTAACAACTAGAACCCTGAGACAGCACTCTGGAGTAGCTGCAGGACTCATGAAGTGTTTCTGAGTTGGGTCTCAGACTATGTCTTAGTGCGCACACTAAGAGTCTGGAGTGGAAACTAATTGCTAGCAGTGAACTGTGTAGAACTAGATAAAGTACAACTGAGTAAAGACTGGGTTCTTATACTACTGGGGTCTGTGCACAGACCATGCTCCCAATTGGGTCGTGAGAGTCAAAAGACAAATGAGGAAAGAATACTCTAGAAGCTTCTTGGGTATGAAAGAAACAGCATCCGTGCGCGAGAAATGATGACTAATCAGAATAGTTGTATGGTTCAAAGGGAACTAGCAAAAGGCTAGGTGAATGTAGTAGTCTGAGTGGTAAAGGAGAGAAAAAGTATACCACTACCATAACACATAACACATCACCATGTCCCACCCCCAATCCAGCACAGCCACCTTGGTCACCTGGGAAGGAACAAACAAGGTCAAAGTACAACATGCCCAAGTGCAAGTAAAAGTGCCCCACCTATCTCAGCTGGCACCCACATGGAGTCAACAAGTGTAATGAGCCAAACACATGGGATGGAAAGCCTGCTTATGCACATTTCTTCTCCAATGGCTGCCTTGTTGATGGGAGTGGCAACAAACTATGTAATGACTGGCATAAACCCCATGACTGTAGCCTCACTCACACAAATGCACACCATGAGTGTGGCAAACCCAATAATGGTGCTCAACAGTGCCCCTATTCTCAGGTGTACTAATGCACTCACCTCCTAGAATCTCATGGCCTGGGCTTGCCTCCTAGCAGAGGCCTATCTCTCAGAATGATACCCAAACATATACAATGGCCTACACTTTGGCTTCTCTGCCAACATTCCTTCCCTCACCTCTACATTCACCCCACCTAATAACCCCTCAATTCTCAAGCACCAAGGCATATTTAGTGAGTTATTGTCCAGAGAATTCAGGAAAGGCTGCTACCTGGGCCCTTTCACAGCAGATACTATCAAATCATCCCTTGGACATTTTCAAACTTTCCCCCTCTCTCTTCCCCAAGCCTGGCAAACCAGACAAATTCTGTCTCATCCAGAACTTATCTTTTCCACATGCACCTGCTCATCCCACAGTGACCATCAATTCCTTTGTGGACTCTGATCTTTTTCCCTCCTCCTTCAGTACCTTCTCAATTATCTCATTAGTACTCTCTTATCTTCCCAAGGGATCTCAAGAGGCTGTCCATGTCATCTCAGAGGCATACCATACTGTCCTTCTGTACCCATCACAATGGCATTCATTGGTAGTTTGTATCAGTGACAACCACTTTGCAGTAGACACTTCACTCTGTTTCGGTTTGGCAGTGTCTGGCAGTATTTATGATAGCAATGGTGGGGCAGGCACAGATGTTATGTGATCCAAGGGCATTGGCTCCATTCTGCAATGGGTGAATGACCATCTCTTCATACAAATACTACATGACCAGTTAGACATTTACAATGCACTTCATTCACAAATTGCACAGCAGGTTCATGAGGCTAACAGTAAATCAACAAGGGGTGGTTGAGCCTGGTTTGCAGGTATCACCCTTTCTGACAGCACATCTGAAGAGCATGATGAGGATGACCTCTTTCCTCTGAAGGATTTATCATCCCAATCAGTCTGTGCAGACACTGAAAGAGCCTTTACATACAACATCAGCAACATCAACTGTATCTCATCACAACTAGGTACAGTGGGCAACAAAACTGTTGCAATGTTGGCAGCATTTTGATTGTTAAACTAATAACTCAAGAACCACTAAAGGAAAACCTCCTAAACCTACCCATAGCAGAATGCCATAATCAAGGGCATTCCAAAAATATATACATTGCTTATGTAATTCATTCTATATTAGGAGATATTCACCAATTAAGCAAGGGTACTTGTTGCAGCAGTTTTATTGCTGACCCTATAAAATGTTAGAATCATATGTTGTGGCTGAGTATTACATAAGCAATGGGTCATGTGATGCAAAAGAAGTTCAACATTGTGCAAACACATCAAAACACCATCGCTTTTTCCATTACTTCCATCATGAAATTCCTTTCTCTTGAACAAACCAACCAAATGTTAGCAGCTGGAATCTCTCAGCTGGAGCTCACTGTCAGAAACTGAGGAGTGAAGACAGTGAGCTCTGAGCTACATGTGAAGCGCTACAACAACTGTAAATAATGCGCCACAATGTGGCTGACAGCATGAGTAAGGTAACATCCAGAAATGCACAGAGTGCAAAATAAGTAAATATAACACTTCCCCCTGATTGAGCATCTCTGCACAATATGAATCTAACTTCCCCCAAATGGGGCAAGTCCAATGAGTTCACAGAACTGCTGCACTTTAGCACAAGGGAGCACTTTGGTGAGCAGATCAGCAGGCATACTCACAGTTGGCATGAAATGAGGTGAAATGATACCTGTATCAACCACATCTCGCAACCAATACCACCTGAGGTCCAGCTGCTTCATCCGACCATGATGCTTGGAGTGTTTGGCAACCTGGATTGCTGACTGGTTGTCCATGTGCAGGATGGATGCACCAGGGAGGTCAAAACCAAGTTCCTCAAGCATTTTGCGCATCCAGAAAATCTCCTTGCCAGCTTTGCATGCAGCAATGTACTCAGCCTCAGTTGTCAACAAAGCAACGATGGGCTGATGCTTGGACATCCAGGAGACAACACTAGTGCCAATCTTGACAACATATGCACCAGTGGAGTGACCAGAGTCCTTGCAATTGCCATGACTAGCATCAGAGAAGGTGGTGAACAGCTCAGAAGTGGAGGAGTCAGGGGAATAGGTGATAGTGTAGTTCATAGTGCCCTTGATGTAGTGAAAGAGGTATTTGATGGCATTCCAATGCACAACTCCTGGATCTGAAGTGAAAGAAGCCAGCTGACCAACTGAGAATGATGTCTGGGTGAGTAGTGCACAAAAGGTACTGCAAAGAGCCAATGGCACCTCCATAGTCAACAGAACACATGAAAGCACGCTCTTCCGATGTCCTGGGGCTCTGTTCATGCAACAGACACAGACCTGGCTCCATTGGTGTCGAGACAGGCTTGCATTTGGCCATATTGAAGCAAGAGAGGACATCAATGCAGTATTGGCATTGGGAGATGGTGAGGGATCACTTGGAGCAGTGACAGTCAATTTTGATGCCCAGGACCTCTGTGGTAGGTCCCAGATCATGCAACTTGAAGTGTTTGTGCAAATCCTCGATGGACTGCTTGATGGCATCAAGGGACTTGGATGCGAAGGTCATATCATCAAGAAAGACAGGCAACATGATCTGGATATCACCTTGGACAAAGACATAGACAGCTGCATCGGAATAGGTCTGGGTGAAGCCCAAAGACTCGAGAGTGGTGCGCATCTTGCAATTCCAGCGATTTCCACCTTGCTTCATCTCATAAAGTGACTTCTGAAGCAAACAAACAGTTTGCTTGGTATTACCCTCTCCAAATCTCTTGGGCTGCTCCATATAGACATCACAGTCCATTTCGCCATTGAGATAGGCATTAGGGATGTTGACAGACCAGAAATGGAGGTTGTGGATCGCAGCAAGCGCAAGGATAACACAGAGGGTTGATAGACGCACTGTAGGGGCAAAAACCTCGAGGTATTTGTATCCTGGATACTGGAAAAAGCCTTGGGCAACCAAACAGCCCTTAAAGTGCTCAAAGGAGCCATCAGCACAATATTTCTTGGTGAAAATCCACTTGGACCCAATAACTGGGCAATCCATCGGCCTGGGGACAAGTTTCCATGTTCCATTCACCTTGTGGGCAGCCAGTTTGTCGAGCGCAGCCTGTTTCCACTGATCAGCTTCATCACCTGGCAATGCCTCCATGTAGAACCTTGGATGGGCTGTATTTGCACTGAAACACTGCACCATTTCAGCCTCTTCCTCATCTGAATCAGAGGAGTCAGTGGACAGCTGAGCAGGACTTAGTTTCCACCATTTCTGAGGTGGCTGATGTGTTCTGTGAGGTAAACGAGCCCCAATGCCAATTGGGCTTGGTGGGGGGTCTGGGATAGCAGCTGGTGATGGTGTCTGTGGTAAATGAGCTGGTGGTGCAACAGGTGTCCTGGGTTTGTCATAGTGTTCCTCTGGTGAATCAGGTGCCCTCCCAGAATGTAGAATCCCAGGTACTGTGGAATCATCATCCAGATCATCATCTCCAGTGGTCACAGGTGGCTCATATAGAGTGGGAATGGGAATGGGAATGGTGGAGGGTGGTTGTTGGACAGTCAACTGGCCAGTTGTGCTTCGTTCATCAAAATCAGCGCATTCTGAGATGATGGTGTGCTTTGTTGTCGGGTTGTAGAACTTCCAACCCTTGTAGCCATCTGGATACCCAATGAAGATGCATTTCTCATAGTGCGGGTGCAGGGAATCATGCTTATCCTTCTGGATGTGCACATAAGAGGTGCAACCCCAGACACGAAGGTGAGACACATCGGGCTTTTGTCCATGCCATAGTTCATATGGAGTAGAGTTGTCGAGCACTGCAGTGGGGCATCTGTTCCACACATGGATGAGTGCAGCTAATGCTTCACCCCAGAAAGCCATCGCTAGGCCAGATTCCTTCAACATGGCTGTGATGCACTCAGAAAGGACCTGATTTGCATGTTCTGCAACACCATTCTGCTGAGGACATGCTCAGACAGTGTGCTGGTGTTCTATACTGCATTCCTAGGTGAATTTGAGCATGGCATTGCTCATATACTCACCTCCCTTGTCGTCTCGCAGCATTTTGATGTGACGCTCCATCTGATTCTCTGCAAACTGTTACGCTGGGCACTAACAACTAGAACAGCGAGGAGGCACTCTGGAGTGGCCTCGAGACTCGAAAGACGATTCTGGGTGAGTCTCAGACTATGCCTTAGTGCGCACACTAAGAGTCTGGAAGTGATACTAATTGCTAGCAGTAGGCTGCGTAGAACTAGATAATGTACATGGTGGAAAGGCCGAGCCTTTATACTACTGGGGTCTGCGCACAGACCGTGTTCCTAATCGAGACGCGAGAAGGAAACTACAAATATGGAAGGAACATTCCAGAAGGTTCCAGAGTGTGAAGGAAAGTGTGTCCGTGCGCGGGAAGTGATGACTAAGTACGAACAGTTGTCACCGTTCAAGTGGAACTAGCAAAAGGCTAGGTGAATGTAATAGTCCTAACGGTAATGGGGAGAAAAAGTATACCACTACCATAACACAAACACCTTAAATTGCTTGAATGCATTGAAAACATCTGATTTGGCACGAATGGGCAAGACAAATCAATATCTCAAGTAGTTGTCGATGAAAGTCACCCAATAGCAGTAGCCAGAGAATATTGGGTAGGGAATGGCATATACATCAGAGTGCATGAGCTCAAGAGGTCAAGATGCACAAGTTTGAGAGCTGGGAAATGGATTTGCATGCATTTTGCCAGCAAGGCATGGCTCGCAGATAGGATCAGGTACCGACTTGCTGTCCAGCTTCATCCCAGTGACCAAATCACGCTCCATCAGCGACTTGATGTCTGCAGAGTTGTGGTGCACAAAGCGACAATGCCAGAGTGACAAATCTAGTGGAACAGTTGTTGCAGCTCATGCATACTCAGTCATAGACTCCGTTGTGCCATCCAAAAATGTGGCATTGTTGCTGTCAATGGTGGCAATGAATAGTGGTGGTCTGTTACGCTGGGCACTAACAACTAGAACTCTGAGGCAGCACTCTGGAGTAGCCGCAGGACTCGTGAAGCATTACTGAGCTGGGTCTCAGACTATGCCTTAGTGCGCACACTAAGAGTCTGAAGTGGAAACTAATTGCTAGCAGGTTACTGCGTAGAACTAGATAAGTTACAACTGTGTAAAGACTGGTCTTATATACTGCTGGGGTCTGCACACAGACCATGCTCCCTAATTGAGTTGCGAGAGCAAGAAGACAAATGAGGAAGGAATACTCTAGAAGATTCTGGAGTATGAGCAAAAGTGCATCCATGCACGGGAAATGATGACTAAGCTAGAACGGCTCATACTGTTCAAAAGGAACTAGCAAAAGGCTAGGTGAATGTAATAGTCCAAGTGGTAGTGGAGAGAAAAAGTATACCACTACCATAACATGGTCCAGAAGCATGAGAGAATGTCAAATGTGTTGTTAGAGTTGCTTATTTCGCTCTCTGCAGATTATGGACTGTCTACTTAGTCATCATGTTGTGTCTTGTTGTTGTAGCACTTCAGATGTAGCTTGGAGCTCACTGTCTTAGTTCCTCAGTTTCTGACAGTGAGCTCCAGGTATGTGAAGTTAGTTCTACTTGAATATACAGTTTCTGACAGTGAGCTCCAGCTGAGAGATTCCAGCTGTTAACATGTGTTGCATTGATATGGACAATGAACGAGGAGTGACGAGTTAGGTGTAACACAGCAAGGAGGTTGTTCCTCAACTGAGGGACATGTAGGACATTGGAAAACTCGACCACTCTGCACCTCTTTCTGTCTATCACTGGATGGAACACCACAGACCCCACTCCAGCCGAATAGATGATGGTGTTGTCAGCGAGTTTGATTGGGATGTGTTTCGGCGCATAGTTGTGCAGCCAGCCAGTGGCAATGTGGTGTCACATGAGAAGTGGCCCCCAAGTCTGCATTCCAATCATGGTCAGCATCGAGTTGCAGCAGCAAAAATGGATCAGAGTGATCTGTAGAGTGCAGACTTACATTTCCAGCCTGTTCGACAACCTCCTGTGATCCTGAGGCAACCAAAGCATTGGCTAACTGAGATGATGACTGTTCACCCTTCCTGTACTTGTGGTGGTTCGTCTTGTAGTACTTTTTTGCTCGTTGTAGCAAATAGCACTTGCATTGGCAGTGGCCTGGCTTGTCACAGAACAAACATGGTGTATTTTGTGGGCAAGTGCAGGTAGATGAAGCAGCGGAGAGAGCAGTGTCCATGTATGTGGGAGAGGCATCAGAACAAGGGCGACAATTGATATCCTCAGTGTGGAAAGCAGCCTTGACCTTGTCTTTGTCCAGGTCAGTGAGGAGGGCCAAAGACGAAACAAAATGGCTGTAATCAGGCCCAAGTGCCTGAATCATCGCCATACAGGTCAGCTTGGCATCCAGAGTCTTCATGTCAAAGCTTGACCTGCACAGATCCTGGATTCGGAGCATAGACTCCTCAACTTATGCTGCAAGTGCAGGTAGGGACTCCTTGGCATGTTTCCGGATGCTGAAGAACTCGTTGTAGGCCACAAATCGACTGCTGGCCTTCTGCTGGAGGAACACCTTCTTAAGCACTGCCCAGGCTGCAGTGGGGTCATCCTGGTCCACGCGGATGTGAACTCGTTGGTCTGGTGCAATATTGAGCATCAACTCACCAGCTGCCCTGTCCTGCTTGATGTCCCAGGCTGTCTGGTCTGCTCCAGAAGTAGAAGGTTGAACCTCTTTTCCATCTATGAGTCACCAGAGTCCCTTGGAGCAGAACAGTGCCTTCATCCCCTCACTCCAGGTGACATAGTTGGGGCCAGTGAGGTGTTGGATGCAATGCAAGTGTTGTTGGTGGTCAGAGGACATGATTTCAGATGGAATGGGAGTGGGTGTTACGCTGGGCGCTAACAATCAGAACAGCGAGGAGGCACTCTGGAGTGGCCTCGAGACTTGGGAGACGATTCTGGAGAAGTCTCAGACTATGTCTTAGTGCTCGCACTAAGAGTCTGGAAGTGAACTAATTGCTAGCAGGAAGCTGCGTAGAACTAGATAGTGTACATGGTGGAAAGGCTGAGCCTTTATACTACTGGGGTCTGCGCACAGACCATGTCCCTAATCGAGCCGCAAGAAGGGAAGATACAAATACGGAAGGAATATTCCAGAAGATTCCGGAGTATGAGAGAAATCGTGTCCGTGCGCGAGAAATGATGACTAAGTATGAACAGTTGTTACCATTCAAGTGGAACTAGCAAAAGGCTAGGTGAATGTAATAGTCCCAACGGTAGAGGAGAGAAAAAGTAGAGTACTACCGTAACAGTGGGTGGCAGTGACAATGTTACAGTTTTACCCCTAAGCGTACCCTGCCACTCATTTTCCCATGCTCACATGTCCCTGCCACTCCCACCACCTCATGATGCCACCTATCACCTGCTCCCCAGTTGCTAAGTGGATGCCATCCACTTCCCAGTCCTTCTGCAAGTCTCAGTGCCACTACACTGAGATAGCCCCTATGTTGTCACCCTGTCAGGCCAGACCTACAGCTGAGCTGTCACATCCCTCTTTTCTTATCCAATGACATTTGGTTCATCATGTGACTAGCACGTGACTAGATTATGACACATCTTCACTAGCGCACCGAGACCCATATCCAAGGTCTCTGCTATTCACGTCCCCTTTGCCCTGTGGGCCCTACCTCATGGACATCGTCACTTCGCCTTCTGCCCTTCCTATTCGTTGACGATGTTGCCATCTTGCTTGGAGCTTCGCTCCCTAGTTACCAGCACTTTGCTGCTCCATCATTTGCCGTTATGACTCAGACAGACTCATAACCCTTTGCCTTTGCTGCCACGCACAGCTCGGTCTGTGCACGATATCTATTAGTATATATATGCGTACTTAGACTAGTACGAGTTCTCTAGCTAATTCTATGCATCTACCAAGTGCCTAGCAATCTAGCTTATACCCACCTCTGCCAATAGAGCCGATAAGAGCCTGCTCGATCTCGTCTGGTTGCCACCATACAACATCTCGCCGACACTTGCTCTGCAGAAGCCCAATAGCGTCGTCTACATGAGTCAGCATCTTCCCAATTAGGCTCGAGCCCCTATTCATGTTACGCTGGTAGCGCACAATAGCTAGCAAGCGAGCACTTATAGGGGCTCGAGCCTAATGAGGAAACTAGCCGACTCGCGTAGACGACGCTATCGGGTGTCTTGCAAAGCAAGTGTCGGCGAGATCTTGAGTGGTGGCGACCAGACGAGATCGAGCAGACTCTTATCGGCTTTATCGGCAAGAGAAGGGTATATTGCTAGATTACTATGCACTTGGTAGATGCGTAGAATTAGCTAAAGAGTCGGTACTTCTCTAAGTACTCGTATATATACTAGTGGGTATCGTGCACAGACCGAGCTGTGCGTGGCAGCGAAGGGCGGAGGGTTATGAGTCTGCTCGAGTCATAACGGCGAATGGGGGAGTGGCAAAGTGCCGGTAACGAGGGAGCCAAGCTCCGAGCAAGAAGGCGACATCGTCAACGAATGAGAAGGTCAGAAGGCGAAGTGACGATGTCCATGAGGTGAGCCCCACAGGGCGAAGGGTGCGCGAACGGCGGAGCCCTTGGATACGGGTCTCGACGCGAAGGTACTGACGCGTCGTAATCTAGTCACGTGCTAGTCACGTGATGAACCAAATGTCATTGGATAAAGAAATAGAGGACGCGACAGCTCAGCTGTGGGTCCGGCCCGACGGGGCGACGAGACAGGGGCTATCTCAGTGTAGCGACACTGAGACTTGCAGAACGACCGGGGAAGTGGATAACGTCCACTAGGCGACTAAGGAGCGGGCGATGGGCGGCATCGCAAGACGGTGGGGGCGGCGGGGACGCGTGAGCGTGGGAAAACGAGTGGCGGGGTACGCTTAGGGGTAAAACTGTAACAATTCAAGCACTTGCTGCTAGTTGTTTTGCACATCAGCATAACAGACGAAGTGCAGTTTCAATGCACAGAGGTGGACTTTGAAGTATTTTCGTTGATGTAGCGAGAATAAATGTGATGCAACTAGAGTGCAGGGCTCATAACCTGTTAGCAGCTGGAATCTCACAGCTGGAGCTCACTGTCAGAAACTGAGGAGTGAAGACAGTGAGCTCCAAGCTACATGTGAAGCACTACAACTACTGTAAATAATGCGCCACAATGTGGCTGACAGCATGAGTAAGGTAACATCCAGAAATGCACAGAGTGCAAAATAAGTAAATATAACACCAAATCATCTCCTGCCTGGAAATGGGTCAATCCACTTGCCAGATCTCACAGTCTACTGTCTCAACCACTCTACCATTAGTAGACTTTGCTCCAAACACTTTCCAGACCTACTCAAAGTCTCTGGTGGTTGCCCATCCCTCATAACTCCCACTGACATGTGCCATGTCATTTGTCTTATTAGTACTGGGAAGGCTGAAAATGCTGTCCAGGTTACCAAAACTCTTCAGGACATCAAGAACCATCCCATCTCCCCCCAAACCATTCGTCATCACCTCAGGAAGGCTGGTATGAAGGCTGTGGTGAAGAAGAAATGCCCCCTTCTCTCTATGCATCATAGGAGGGCAAGAATGGATTTTGCTTTAAGCCATGAGGATTGGACTGTGGAGAACAGGAAGCATGTCATATGATCAGATGAGACAAAAATCAATTGCATTGGGTCAGATGGAAGGAAATGGGTGTGGAAAAAGGCAGGAGAGGGCCTAAGTGATAGGCTGGTGGAAGGTACAGTGAAGTTTGGAGGAGGATTAGTGATGATATGGGGTTGTATGACCTGGGAAGGAGTTGGAATGGCTTGCAAGATTGATGCTAAGATGGATGCTAATATTTATGTGCAGATCATGGAGGATGAACTCCAACAAACCCTTCAGTATTATGGAAAAACTCCAGAGGACATTATCTTTCAGCAGGAGAGCCAAGGAGTGGTTTGCTGACAATGGATTTGAGGTCATGGTGTGACCTGCTCAGTCTCCAGACCTCAACCCCATAGAACACCTATGGTTTCTTCTCAAAAGAAGGCTAGCAGAGTATCCTGAGTCACCTAAGGGGGTTTTGGAGTTGTGGGAGCGTGTACAGGCAGAGTGGGATAGGATTGGGACTGCACAGTGTCAGGAGTTGATTGAGAGTATGCCTAGAAGGATTCAGGAGGTGATTAAAGCCAAAGGAGGATATACTTCATACTAATTTAGATACCCTTGATATCAGCAACAAAACTGTTGCAATGAGTACCCTTGCTTGATTGGTGAATATCTTCTGATATAGAATGAATTACATAAGCAATGTATATATTTTTGGAATGCCCTTGATTATGGCATCCTGCTGTGGGTAGGTTTAGGAGGTTTGCCTTTAGTAGTTCTTGAGTTATTAGCTTAACAATCAAAATGTTGCCAACATTGCAATGGTTTTGTTGCCCACTGTATATAAAAATCAACCAATGCAATCTTGCTTTGCAGGGTATAGGATAAGCCTTATCCTTATTCAACACACCTTTCTATTGCCATATTACACTGTTTTCTTAAATATATTAGGGTTAGGCCAGATTAGTCTGACATATAATTACCACTCCATTGCAATTATACATTTGTGAAGATGTGGCAATTGTGTGACAACTACATCAGTATATATATAATGATTAACAACAGGAAATGTGTGCCAAGAAAGAATATAAAAAACACAAGGCAACATCCCAAATGGGTACAGGACATGGTGAATGATGTGCTGCAATTCACATGTATGTCAAGATGCAGCAGATATTAAATGGATCCAATGAACTGTGTGTTATATGAATGAACTGTGATTGCTATTATAAATCAGCACATATTGACATGACATCAATGCTCCCTTCAATCTTGCCCATGTCCCTTAACATCTTCAGAAGGATGACCATTATCCACAGAATCTCATTGATGACACCATCATGCATACCATCCATCCTGACTTGGAACACTCCTTTGAGAATGACCTCAAGTTCTCTCCCATATCAAGGCTATATCTATCCAAGCTCAAAAGCTATTTTGTCAACAAACAGCATTGACTTGCCATTCACCATCTGTCCTCTCACTCCTGCCTGGTCATCAACAACAACTTCCTGCTCTGCACAGATGATGATCACCTCATCTCTTCCATTGATGCTCACTTTGTTGATGTCATCCCCTATCTCTATCTAGGCAATCATCTTGGTCTCAATGCACTCCTCCCTTCCTCTGTAGTCCAGCATGACCACACCTGACATCTCAATGTCACCTTCTCTAAAATGTTCAAGCATTGGTTTGCCTCCATCACCTCCCTCCCATTCTCTACCACAGGACACATGATCAAAATTGGGTCTCATGGTCAAGAAGAGATCTGGCTGGCATTCATTCCCAATGCCCTCATCAACCAGCCAGATGCTCCTCCCAACATGTCCCCCTCACCACCACCACCACCACCTTCTTCTCCATCTTGTCATAAGACCATGCACATGTGATTGTCATGTTCATTGCCTTTCTCCTCTCCACCATGAATTACAATGACATCCATTGCAACAATCAATACTCTGACCCCATCTTCTCTCAATCTATTGCACATGTTATAGACATCCTGTAAGTATGTTCCAGTCTCCTCCAGTTCCTCATGCTGACCCTACTCCTACCTCCACCCACTTTCAGAGGCAGGCTAGAAAAACAAAATCACTCCATGGAGCCTACCCTTTTACAGCTTTGCCAACTCCATTCACTCATCATCACCCATTTGCATAACTATGTCACTACCATAACCAGGTCCTGGAGTCTGATGGATTCCTCACACAGAACTCCCCCATCACCCTCACTATATGTTTTGAATAAAACCAGCCCATATTTGTATCTCCCCATCTCCAACATATCTAACAAGAGGAGAGCACTTGGGACAATGACTGTGATCTCACCCACATCTGTCTCATCTCAGTCTCCATATCCTGTAACTCATTTCTACATTTTCTTTCCACTCATCTTTGATGCTCACTCTCTGGGCTCCAGTTTCCAAAAGGTCAAAATTTGGACAAAGATCTCAGGAAACATCCTACATCTCACATGTGGAGATCTATATGATCTCCCAGCAGACAATCCAGATCATGCTCCAGTTGACCTTCATACATGTGGTCATCAAGTCCTCTCCCATGCAGAAGGTTTACAAAGGGGCAAGATGGAAACTTGACATGAACCCTATTTTCCCTTCCAAACTAGCCATCAAGTGGAACAGTGTCAAGAGATATTTGCTTGACCACAACAGCTACAGGTCATATGTGTTATACTTGGGCACTAACAACTAGCTTTTCGAATTGGTAAAGTCCGAGCAGGTGCACCAAGGGCAATAAAGGATGCAAGGGTGAATGTATCAGTGGAAAGACTCACTGATATCACGAGAGTGAGAGTATCGCAAACAGGTGTACTTGAAGAATATAAGGAGCAAGGCTCAACTTAGAGATATTGCAGTAGTGATGATAGAACTGAAAGATCTAAAGAAAAGCAACAAGCCATAAGGGCTGTCTTATATACAGTACAAGAGTGTTTGTACTTGTGTTCTGTATAGTACCTATATAAGGTAAGGTAAGAACCACATGATGATATGTTAGAGATAAGAGATAAGGCTATGCATATCATCCAATAGCATAAGTAGAGCTATTTGTAATGTGACAAGCATGACAGAGTCTAGACAATGATGTCATATAGACCAGTCTGGAAACATAGTGGCTGTAAGTGAAATACAGAAATAGAACACTACCGTTTCAACACTCCTCCTTGCTTTAGCATTACTTCTTTATGGAAGAGAAGGGTAAAAGAGAAAGCATGGACCAAACTTCTTCAAACCTCTGCCATGTCAGATTCTTCATAAAGATATCTGCAGCTTGTTGTTGAGTAGGAGTATACAAAAGAGTAATCTCCTTATCCTCAACACATTCCCAAATATAATGAAACTGAATTGCAATGTGTTTGCTATGTCCTTCAACGGCAGGATTAGAAGCCAGAAATATAGCTCCTTGATTATCAACTAGAAGGGGTAAAGGACCAAGTCTGTATCCCAACTTGAAGAATAAGGAGCATACCCAAGAGAGCTGTTTAGCAGTCTCGGTCATGCCCATATATTCTGCTTTAGTTGAAGAGTGAGCAATCTTGTGTTGTTGTCTGGATAACCATGATACTATGCCAGATGCTAGAAATATACAATAACCTGTCATAGAACGATGGGTCTCAATATTGCCTGCCCAGTCTGTGTCATTATAAGCAATGAAGCCAGAATTGGCTCTCAGACCAGTCTGGCTGTGTCCGGAATACATAATGCAAAGGTCTGGTGTTCCCACTAGATAGCGGACTATATAGAGCACTCTTTGCAAATGTTCTTCCAATGGGTTGAAAGAAAATTGTGACATCTTGATGACAGCATGAGCAATATCAGGTCTAGATCCAAGCATAATAAAGAGAAGAGATCCAATGACAGACTGATATTGTGAACGCAAAGATGACAATGCTTTGGTGGTTGATGGTGAAGGATTGTAACCAGAAGGAAGAGGTGTGCATGCAGGTTTTGCATTTTCAAGCTTGAATCATTTTATGACCTTCTGTGCATAATCACACTGATCCAGCCTCAGGGTACAGTTTTTGTGATCCCTGGTAATCTGCATGCCTAGATACTCTTTCGCTTCTCCAAGGTCTCGACTTTCCCAAGTCTTCATAAAGTGCTTTTTGTGAGCAAGGACTTGTGCTTTATCACTACCCATAAAAAGAGCATCATCAATGTATATAACTAAAATAATGATGACTTTCCTGATGAATTTAATATAAGTTCCTGGGTCAGACAAGGTATGCTTGAAACCTTGTTTGATGAGTGATGAATGCAAGGCTGTATTCCGAAGGGCCACTTGCTTGAGGCCATAAATAGCTTTTCATAAGCAACAGACTTTACTTTCTGAGCCTTTTTGAGCGAAACCCTCAGGTTGTTCCATATAGATTTCTTCATCAAGATCTCCAAAGAGGAATGCAGTTTTGATGTCTAGGGCCTTGATTTCCCAATCTTCTAAGGCAGCTAGAGCTAAGAGAATTCTAACAGTTTCAAACCTGGCAACTGGTGAGAAGGTTTCCTCATAATCAATTCCAAAGATTTGGGTAAAGCCTTTTGCTACCCAGCAAGACTTGTGTCATCCATCGCTTTTTCATACATTTATCCATTTCCCTTTAATGACTTGACGTCCCTTGGGAAGATCTACCAGATCCCATACATGTTGCTCTTGAAACAACTTGTATTCCTCTCCCATGGCAGTTAGCCATTTGGATCTCTTGGCAGGAGGTAACCTCATTACTACCTTATGAGACTGTGGGATTCCATTGACAGTAGCAGCAGCAAGAAGAGATTTAATCCACTTAGCACTGTACATCTGTCCTAAGTCATCTTCTTCATTAGTGGGTCTCAGTTGATTAACTGGTTGTGGAGTAGGAATTAACTCCTCCTGAATAGGATCCATTCCTCAATTTATATCCTGTTCTATCTCGATTGGAGATTGATTCCCATAAGCATTATCTGGGACAATCCATGGAACATGGTTGTGAGTAGGATGAGGATTAAAGTCCTGACCCATCTGCAAGAAATCTGGATTGGTAATTGTTGGGATTGGAACACCATGAGACCGTAAATCCTGATCAAACTCGTCATATAAGTCATGTTGGTGACCTTGAGCACATTCATCACATGTCAGATGATATTGATGAGGACGATTGTGAAATTCAGTGCTTCATGCACAGAGTCAGGAGATTGAGGTTCGAGGAATAAAGGTGATGGTGGATTTTTAGGCATTACCCAGGGAGAAGGTGTGACTGATGGATGAGGAGATGGTTGTTGCATATCATTAGGATTTAAAATGGGGGAAATTGGTGGTAGGCCTTCATGTATTATACCAGTTCCATCAAAGCGTACTCCTAGTGGAGGTGACACGTCTGCCTGTTGTTGGTTTGATGGTGGGGTGTCAGATGTACTATCTTCATCATCTCCATTTTCATTGGCATCTGTTGGAAGAATAGGAGGCAGAATTGCAGCTTGTCTATTATCCTGTTCTTTGGAACAATGTGGGAAAGATTCTTCGTCAAAAGTCACAATGGACTCAACAAGAACACGTCTTCAGGTTGAAGACCAAAAGCAATAACCTTTGGTGCCAGATTCATATCCAATGAAAGTGGCTTGCTCCAATTTCGGAGACAATTTATTGTCCCTGAGTTCCTTCTTGATAAAAATGTATCCACAGCATCCAAATACCTGGAAGTATGATACGTCCGGTTTCTCCCTAGAGAACATTTCGATAGGGGTTTTCCAATTGTGACAATGCATTGGTTGGCGATTGTAGATGTGAAGTGAGGTTTTGGTTGCATCCTGCCAGAAGACTTTTGGTAGACAGGCAGTGTGATGCATCGCTTCTTCTTTCTGCAGAATGGTCCAATTAAATTGCTCTGTATGTCCATTCTGTTGAGGGGTATGAGGTACAGAGAGCTGATGCTCAATGTCCCTGGACGAGAGGAACATCTGAATGTCCTTAGATATGTATTCCTCCCCATGATCCAAATGGACAGCAAGTAGCAAAGACTGGGTCTGACGCTCAGCCTAGACGACAACTTCCTTGAAAGCATCAGCTGCTTCAGATTTGAGTTGTAAAAACCTTAAAATGGCAAAAGCTGAGTAGTCGTCAATAAAAGTTAAAATATAGCACTTCTGAGTCCAAGAGTGTGTGGGGAATTCAACCAAGTCAGAATGCACTAGCCCAAGGACCTGTTAACAGCTGGAATCTCTCAGCTGGAGCTCACTGTCAGAAACTATATATTCAAGTAGAACTAACTTCACATACCTGGAGCTCACTGTCAGAAACTGAGGAACTAAGACAGTGGGCTCCGAGCTACATCTGAAGCGCTACAACAACAAGACACAACATGATGACTAAGTAGACAGTCCATAATCTGCAGAGTGCGAAATAAGCAAATGTAACAGGACCTGAGATGCACGTTTGGATAAGGGTGCATAGGGATGTTCATGCATCTTGCCCCAGGCGCAGCCTCAACAAGGTGAAACGTCAGAAGGTTCAGGGATATTTGGCATAGCCTTAACGTTCTTGTAAGCATGGTGTAATATGTTTTTGGATGGATGTCCAAAATGATGATGCCATAACAAAGAAGATCTGACATCCTGCAAGGAGTGGATCCCAACATCTGGAGTTAGCATTGCAGCCTGAAACCAGTGGAGGGGATTGTTCAGAAGCAAGGCAGAAGCCTGCACTACCAAACATTCTTGAGGGTCCCAAATCTTGGTTTGATCAGTGATTTCACAGCAGTAACCAATTTTGGTTAGAGCAGTGACCAATAAAAGTCTATGGGCAGCATTTGGTGCATACCAAACTCCTGTAAGCTCCATTGGAATGGGCTTATCCTTCCCTAGTCTCTGCATTAACAACACAGTACCAGGTCCAAACATTTTTATGGTTGTGCCATTTGCTGTGGTCACATTTCACTCGGTATCACCGAGATCCATGAAGTCAGCAATGTGTGGTATGACATGGTCAGTACAACCACTGTCAATCATCCAGGCATCAGAAAGAAGATCCTTCTCTGAAGGGACATCTCCAGATGTGTAAGCTCCCGCAATATACAGATCACCAAGATTGAATTCATTGGAATAATCATATACAGTGTCATAGTCCTCAGGGGTTTGCTGGTATGTAGAGTCCCAGACATTAATGTCATGGGAGTCAAGACCATGCTTCCAAGTGCCATCAGCATGACGAGCAGTATTACCATAAAAGGATTCCTCATCCTTCTCATTGATCGACTCTAAAAATGTTGAAAGACAGACTGCCTTAGCTTTACAATCCTTCTTCTTTGGCTGACCACGAGACCCTTAAGGTTTAGAGGGAATCATGGTGTTTCTGAAAGGAGTGTGAAGAGAATGTATCAGCATCTCTGTCCTCATAATAAGGTGATGTGAGGGGTGGTCCCATCAGATCATCATCTCCCCAACCTGCATGACCAACAGTAGATTCAGTTTCCATCAGGAAATCTGTAAGCATATGATCACCAAGTTGCGTTTCACCCAACTCCACAATGTTGGCAAATCCGTCCATTTCCATTTCCACCTCATTCGCTTTCCCTTTCCCTTTTCCTTTTCCTTATCATGTCTTGAAACCAGAACAAGCATTAGTGTGTTCGTTCTGATTTGCTCCAGATCCTGAAGGTCCTCCATAAGGCAAAGCAGGCATATGATTAGGCTGCTGCCTTTGCTGCTGTGGTTGAAAAGGCCTCTTCTGTCCAGGATGACCACATCCACCAGAAGGTTGTTGAGGGCAAGCCTGATTATTCCAATTTGTCTGTGCAGGTGGAGGAGGTCCGCATCTGACTGTGTTGGTTCAGTTGAGCTGGAAATCTGGTGCAACTGTGTTTGCATGAGAGGTTGAAGGATAAGGGATCTGGCCAGTGCCAGCACAAAGTTGGAGCTCATGTGTGATCATAGGAATGATAATGTTCAGCATGAATTGTTGAATGTTGGTGTTATGGACAATGTTGGACACCAGAGGTTCAAATGACTTCAGTAACTTGATGAGCAAGATCATGGAACAGAAGTTGTTGGGAAGACTTAATCCCACAGCTTCCATTTTGTGGAAAGCGTCCATTAAAGACATGAGACAGCAATGGTGTTAGCTTCATGAATATGAATGTTCATGGCTTGGTGGAACAAGAAGAATTGACCTGTAATGCCCATGGTTGCATAGGTGTCATGCAGGAAGTCCCAGAGAGTTTTGGCAACAGAGATATTGATGGTATTGGCAATTATTTGGCCATTAGTGTCATAGAGGGAGGGAGAGTAGTCATAGTTGACTGCATGTTGGAGTTCTGGGGAGATATAGATGGCGAGCATGCCAACAGAGCACTTGTCCAGCGAGACCCACTTTTGCTGGTCAGCAGCTGTCTGATTGTGGTACTCGGAGGTGCCATCTACTATCAACCAGACACCGATAACAGTGAGAGCATGTCTCATTTGATGAGACCATGCTGTATAGTTGTCCGCACCAGTCAGGACAGGAAGTCTCTGCTGGATTTGAGCATCAATCTTGAATTCAGATATGGTGGGGAGCGACATGATAATTGTTTTTTAGAACAAAAATCCGAAGATGAACTGATCAAAGGAAGAGAAAGCTTTGTCAGCATTTAGATTAGAAGGATTAGATAAAGGAGAAGGTAAACCAGCTGGAAGACCTATCAGATTAACCACAGGCATATAAAACATAGGTAGTTCTGAAGGTTCCAGTAAATCCAGTTGTGGTGTTTCTTGCACCAAGTATCTGTGTTCATCATACTGAAAGTCTCCTCCTGAGTCATTAGACTCATTTCCTAGACCAATGTTTGAAAGATTACTTCCTTTGATCACATGTTCTCCTGTTTTGACTCTGTGTAAGTTTCTATCTGGGATCTCATGAGGAAGAGCAGATAGCAGTGGTGCCAAAGCAGCACATATCGCTTCAAATTCCTCATACTGAATGTTGGGAAACCAGTATGGATTTTCTATTCTTCCACTAGAGAATTTTACAGTGTAATCAGAGTGCAAAATGTAGATAGTAGGAGAAATTTGTCCATATGGTAGGAGAACTTGTGCATAATCCTCTGGAATCGTGTACATGTGAAGAAAGGTAAGTGTATTCCTAGAAAGGAGTGGACTGTGCTTGAGCCTGACATCTCTGACATAGAGAGGTCCTGATAGGACCGATGACTGTAAGGTCTCATGTGGCTTGAAGCAGACAAGGTCCACATTGGTTACTAGGAGGTGAAAGTCATCCCAGAACTTGATGCTCTGCAGGAGTTTGACTTCTTCATCTTCCTCTAGTCTCAACTCCAATCTCCCAATATTCATGATGATTGCTTCGATCTAACTCTTGACAGTTTGTAAGATCCGTCTGGAGTCATCCAAGATCTCATTGTAGGTGTTGGACATTTTGAGCTAGGTCATCAGTGATGTCTTGCTGCTCTGCAGTGAGTTCGTGAGCAAACCTAAACAAAAGATTGGAAGCTTCAATCTCGATGCAATTCTTTCAGAAGAAAGGATTGATCTGGTGGAACCTTGTCCTCCAAATCTGATCCTGTATCTCATTCCATCTCCTTCATGTTGGTATGTCCCAATTTCTAAAATGTTCTTCGCCAACTTCAAAGAACTCTGTAGGTCGCCTGGAATAATCATAGGTTTTGATGTGCCCATGATCATTAACTGAAGGATAAATCCTATTGATAAGTGATGGGTCTTGCACTGCAAGAGGCATGTTCCAGAGCATGTCCTTGTCGTGTCCTTGAAAAGGTGATGACTTGTCATAGAATGGGGCGAGACATTCCTTCATTTTCAAAGTGAAGGGGTAATGGGATTGACAGAATACAGTGGCTCAAAAAACTGTCCGCATATTTGCATGTTTTACATTAAATATCACTCAATGCAATAACCCCTGATCCTAACTCTAGGCAGTGGGTGTATGAAATAAGATACCTGCCCTTGGCCTTCTATTGGCCCAGGAATCAGGTAATATGGATAAGGTTTGATGGAATGTCAGCTATTTTAAAATGACAGGTCATGCAGACAGTTTTTTGACTTTAAGTTTTGATCACATATATTAGACCCTAGATGCTGTAATATCATTACATACATCCATCAAGGGTCCTATTATGTCACCTTTATGTAACTGAGTGTCAGCCAACATATATAAACCCCATCCTCTTATGTTCATTTTCTCATTGTCACCATGAAATCCATTTCCACCTCTCTAAGACAAAATATTATCTCTTTCTCCTCTCTTGGCCTTTCAACTAGGAAGATTGCCTCCCAGACTGGCCTAGGGAAGTCTACTGTGGCTAGGGTACTCCAAGAGATCCAACCTGACAAGGAGAAGCTTCATGCTGGCTGTCCTTCTAAGCTTACTCCTACCAACAAATGTGCTATTGTCCAGCAAATCATTACTGGCAAGGCCAAAAATGCAGTCCAGGCTACAAATTTCATCAATTCCATCATTGAACCTCCAATCCCCTCACATACAGTGAGAAAAGACCTCAAGGAGGGTGCATTTAAAGGCTGTGATGATGAAGAAGAAATCTCTTTTTCCAATTGGCCCTAGAAAAAGATGATTTGCCTTTGCTCTCAAGTATCAATAAGGACTGGAAGAGGATTATTTGGTTGGATGAGACCAAAATAAATAGAATTGGGTCAGATGGACAGGAGTGTATGTGTGGAAAAAGAAGAGAGAGAGCCTAACTGCCAGAGAGGTTAAAGGTACAGTCAAGTTTGGAGCAAGTTTCCTAATGGTATAGGGTTCAATGGAGTGGGGGCTTTAAGTGAGGTTGAGGGGAGGATGGATGGTGAACAGTATGTGTAAATTCTAGAGGAAGAATTGCTATAACACATGGAGAAATCTGGAATTTCTCAACATGATATCATTTTTCAGCAGAATAATGATCCCAAACATACCTCCAAAAGAGCCCAGAATTGGTTTGAGGAGCAAGGAATCAAGCTTCTGGATTGGCCTGCACAATCTCCAGACCTCAACCCCATTGAACACACTTGGAATCACCTCAAAAGATGTCTCTCAGCTTATAATAGTGCTCCTACAGGAGTTTATCAATTATGGGAAAGGGTGATGGTAGAGTGGGGGAATATTTCTGTGGAACAGTGTCACAAATGGATAGAAAGCATGCCTAGAAGAGTTGAAGCAGTTATCAAGGCCAAGGGAGCTCATACCAAATACTAGATAGTTGGATTTTTGTAAAGTCAAAAAACTGTCTGCATGACCTGTCATTTTAGAATAGCTAACATTCCATCAAGCCATATCCATATTACCTGATTCCTGGGCCAATAGAAGGCCAAGGGTAGGTACCATATTTCATACACCCACCACCTAGGGTTAGGATCAGGGGTTATTGCATTGAGTGATATTTAATGTAAAATATGCAAACATGCGGACAGTTTTTTGAGCCACTGTATCTCCACAGCCACATGGCCACATCAGATGACCAAGGGACTGGTTTGTAGCCAGGAGGCAGTGATACATCCCACCTCACCAATGCTAAGCGGAATTCCCATGCTATCAGGTGCTACATAGTATCTAGTGCAAAACAGTGAAACATTGCAAGGGTTTTTTCACTCACTGTATTATCTTCATGGATTCCATGCTTTGAAGCAATCCTTGCTGTAGAATTGCCACATACTGTTCAGCATCCATTCTCCCCTCAACCCCATTCAAAACCCCCATTCCATTCCATCCTATGCAGCCCCATACCATCAGGGAACCTCCTCCAAACTTAACTGTACCTTTAACCTCTTTGGAAGTTAGACCCTTCCCTTTCTTTTTCCATTTATACTCCTGTCCATCTGACCCAATTCTATTGATTTTGGTCTCATCTGACCAAATAACCCTCTTCCAGTCCTCTACAGTCCAATGTTGATACTTGAGAGCAAAGACCAATCTTCTTTTCCTGTGGCTGACTGAAAGAAGGGGTTTCTTCTTCTTCACCACAAACTAACAACTAGAACCTAGGCAGCACTCTGGAGTAGCTGCAGGACTTGTCTGAAGGCAATCTCAGTCTATGTCTAAGTGCTGACACTTAGTGTTATGAGGCCAAGCAACGTGCAGTCGAATGCTAGCATGAATACAAGTCCACACGAGGTCCCAACAACAGTTGCAGTAGTACACAAACTACTGGCAAGAGTGATCAAGGAGTTCTAGCTTAGTCCTCAACTATTTCTAGCGAATAGACAAGTGGTTAAAACTAGGGAATCCTAGTCTAACCACGAGCCTTTATATATTGTACAGATATGCACACAGACCAAGCTGTGTGTGAGATGAACTACTATACATGGCTAGACTACAGGGTTAATGGGAATCAAAGAGAAGAGAAGTAAATGGAGATTAAATACATGTGTCATGACGTCATAGAGTCTAGGCCTGGTCTAGGCCATGACATCATATGCTTAGTCAGCAGGGGATCACATGTAAGTTCCCACGATCACGTGCGCTATGTCACGTGACCTTTGAAAGTGAAAGTTTGACTGAAACAACTAAGTCCAAAGTTTAAAGTGTACAAATGAATGTTATGATTATAACACTTAGAGACTGGAAGGAAGTAGCTGCTAGCAAGTAAATTGCATAGAACTAGATGGTGTATATGGATAGAGGCACTAGGTACTTATACTAGTAGGACCCGTGCACAGACCATGCCATATTAGGTCATAAGAGTCACTACAAGTCAGAATGAGTTGTGGTGGGTTGAGGGCAAGGGAATGGCATAGACTCTAGAATGTTCTAGAGTAGAAATGAAATAGCGTCTAGAATGGGGGTTAGAATGACTAAGCAGAATGGCTAGCCTGTTCAAAGAATAGGAGGCGAAGCCTCAGAGCAAAAGGTAGTCTGACATAAAGAGGAGAAAAAGAGTACTCAACTGCAACATTATCCCAGATAACTGTAACACTATTTCCTTCCAGTCTCTAAGTGCCAGCACTTAGACATAGACTGAGATCGCCCTCAGACGAGTCCTGCAGCTACTCCAGAGTGCTGCCTAGGTTCTAGTTGTTAGTGCCACAAGTGTAACACTCTGCAGCATCTCTGACAGTGTTACGCTAAAGCACACAACAAGCTAGCAAGCGAGCACTTATAGGGGCTCGGGCCTAATGAGGAAGCAGGCCGACTCGTGTAACGACACTATCGGGTGTCTTGCAAAGCAAGTGTCAGGAGATATCGAAAGGTGGATGCCTGTCAAGATCGACCAGACTCTTATTGGCTTTATCGGCAAGAGGAATGTGTTACGCTGGAGTGCAAAACAACTAGCAGCGAGCGCTTGAATAGGGGCTCGAGCCTAATCGGGAAGATGGCCGACTCGCGTAGATGACGCTATCGGGCTTCTGCAGAGCAAGTGTCGGCGAGATGTCGTATGGTGGCGACCAGACGAGATCGAGCTGAAGCTTATCGGCTCTATCGGCAGAGTGGGGTATAAGCTAGATTGCTAGGCACTTGGTAGATGCGTAGAATTAGCTAAAGAGTCTGTACTTCTCGAAGTACTTGTGTATATACTACTGGGTATCGTGCACAGACTGAGCTGTGCGTGGCAGCGAAGGGCAAAGGGCTATGAGTCTGTCTGAGTCATAGTGGCGAATGAAGAGGCGGCAAAGTGCCGGTAACGAGGGAGCGAAGCTCCAGGTAAGGTGGCGACATCGTCAGCGAATGAGAAGTGCTGAACATGAAGTGACGATGTCCATGAGGCCGGCCCCACAGGGCGAAGGGTGCGTGAACGGCAGAGCCCTTGGATACGGGTCTCAACACGAAGGTAAGAACGCGTCGTAATCTAATCACGTGCTAGTCACATGATGCAAGCAATGTTATTGGTCAAATAAGAAGGGACGCGACAGCTCAGCTGAAGGGTCCGGCCCGACGGGGCGACGAGACAGGGGCTATCTCAGTGTAGCGTCACTGAGACTCGCAGGATGACTGGGGAAGTGGATAATGTCCACTAGGCGACTAAGGAGCGGGCGATGGGCAGCATCGTGGGACGGCGGGGGCAGCGGGGACGTGTGAGCGTGGGAAAACGAGTGGCGGGGTACACTTAGGGGTAAAACTGTAACAGAATGGGTATAATGCTAGATTACTATGCACTTGGTAGATGCGTAAAATTAGCTAGGGAACTCGTACTAGTCTAAGTATGTGTATATATATACTAATAGTTATCGTGCACAGACCGAGCTGTGCATGGCAGCAAGGGTGAAGGGTTATGAGTCGACGTGAGTCATAATGGTGGAGTGGGAGGCGGGAAAGTGCCGGTAATGAGGGAGCAAAGCTCTGGACAAGATGGCGACATCATCAGCAAATAAGAAGGGCTAAAGGCAAAGTGACGATGTCCATGAGGCGAGCCCCACAGGGCAAAGGGGACACAAACAGCAGAGCCCTTGGATACGGGTCTCGACACGAAGGTACAATGTGTCGTAATCTAATCACATGCTAGTCACATGATGTAACAAATGTCATTGGTTAAAGAACAAGAGGACGCGACAGCTCAGCTGTGGGTCTGGCCCGACGGGGTGGCGACATAGGGGCTATCTCAGTGTAGCGACACTGAGACTTGCGGAACGACTGGGGAAGTGGATAATGTCCACTAGGCAACTAGGGAGTGGGTGATGGGCGGCATCACAAGACGGCGGGGGTGGCGGGTACACGAGAGCGTGGGAAAATGAGTGGCAGGGTACGCTTAGGGGTAAAACTGTAACAGACAGTGGGTATGTCAGAGAGGGTGTTTGAGAGGCAGTGTAGTCAGTGTATGAAGACATTGTTGGATCAGTGTGGATGATGAGAATGTCAGCATGCAAGTCCAAAGATGTTGTTGAGATCAAGTGGGTTGATGTTGACTGAGTTATTTGGAGTGTGAGGGCGATAACAAATGTAAGAAGGTGGTGGAGAAGAAGTACAAATATGGATATGGTACAGTGCAGGAAAATAGGAAGAGGAGCAATGACAATGGTGCTTGACTCTTTGAGAGGGCCTAGAACATTCACTAACCTCTTGTAAGTTAGAAGGACTCAGGTGAGAAGTATTTGCAAG
>JBBPSI010000171.1:0-53882 GCA_038093515.1 Butyriboletus loyo
TATTTCGAGGATGGAGATGCTAATGCGTCTTCCTCACACTCCTTTCGGAAACGCCGCGATTCCCTCTAAACCTTCAGGGTCTCGTGGTCAGCCGAAGAAGAAGGAACGCAAAGTGAAAGCAGTCCGTCTTTCGACTTTTATAGAGTCGATCGATGAGAAGGATGAAGAATCCTTTTATGGTAACACTGCTCGTCGTGCAGATGGCACTTGGAAGCACGGTCTTGACTCCCGTGACATTAATGTCTGGGACTCTACATACCAGCGAGATGCTGAGGACTATGATGCTGTATACGATTACAACGATGAATTTGATCTTGGTGATCTGTATATTGCGGGAGCTTACACATCCGGAGATGTCCCTTCAAAGAAGGATCTTCTTTCCAACGCCTGGATGATTGACAGCGGTTGTACAGACCATGTCACACCACATGTTGTAGACTTCATGGATCTCGGTGATACCGAGAGAATTGCGATCACAGCAAATGGCGCAACCATGAAGATGTTTGGACCTGGCACTGTGTTGTTATCACAGCGACTAGGGAAGGATAAGCCCATTCCATTGGAGCTTACAGGAGTTTGGTATGCGCCTCAAGCAGCCCATAGACTCTTATCGGTCACCGCTCTAACCAAGGAAGGTTATCGATGCGAAATAACCGATCAAACCAAGATTTGGAACCCTCAAGGAAGTTTGGTAGTGCAGGCTTCTGCCTTGCTTCCGAACAATCCCCTCCACTGGTTTCAGGCTAAAATGCTAACTCCAGATGTCGGGATCCACTCCTTGCAGGATGTCGGATCTTCTTCATTGTGGCACCACCGTTTTGGTCATCCATCCAAAAATGTGTTACGCCATGCTTACAAGAACGTTAAGGGTATGCCGTTAATACCTGAACCTTCTGACGTCATTCCTTGTCGAGGCTGTGCCTTAGGCAAGATGCATGAATGTCCCTATGCACCTTCATCCAAACGCGCATCTCGGGTCCTTGGGCTAGTGCATTCTGACTTGGTCGAATTCCCCACACACTCTCGGACTCAGAAGCGCTACATTTTAACTTTTATCGATGACTTCTCTGCTTTTGCAGTTGTGCGGTTTTTGCGCCTTAAATCTGAGGCGGCTGATGCTTTTAAGGAAGTGGTCGTCTGGGCTGAAAGGCAGACCCAGTCTTCGCTTCTTGCTGTCCGTTCGGATCGTGGGGGGGAATACATGTCTAAAGACATTCGGACGTTCCTCTCGTCCAGGGGCATTGAGCATCAGCTCTCTGTACCTCATACCCCTCAACAGAATGGACGTGCAGAGCGATTTAATAGGACCATCCTGGAAAAAGAAGAAGCCATGCGCCATACTGCCTGTCTACCAAAAGTCTTCTGGCAGGACGCAACAGAAACCTCACTTCATATCTACAATCGCCAACCGATGCGTCGTCATAATTGGAAAACCCCCATCAAGATGTTCTCTGGGGAGAAACCGGATATATCATATTTCCGGGTATTTGGATGTCGTGCATATGTGTTTATAAAGAAGGAACTCAGGGAAAACAAGTTGTCTCCGAAATCGGAACAAGCCACCTTCATCGGATATGAATCTGGCACCAAAGGCTATCACTTTTGGTCTCCAACCCGAAGACGAGTTCTAGTAGAGTCCGTCGCGACTTTTGACGAAGAAAACTTCCCACATTGTTTCAAAGAACAGAACGACAGACAAGCCGCAATTCCGCCTCCTATTCTTCCAACAGATGCTGATGAACATGGAGATGATGAAGATAGTACATCTGACGCCCCACCCTCAAATCAACAAAGAGCTGACGAGCCACCTCCATTAGGAGTACGATTTGATGGAACCGGTATAATACGTGAAGGCCTACCACCATTTTCCCCCATCATTAATCCTGACGATATGCAACAACCATCTCCTCAACCATCTGTCACACCTTCACCATGGGTTATACCTGAAAATCCACCATCACCTTTAATCCTCGATCCTCCATCTCCTGATTCCGTTCATGAAGAACAACCACCGTTATTCTCACCTCCACGTCCTGGAGTTAAAAGAGAAACACCAGATACTGGACATAGATCATCTATTATGGATCGACACCAACATAAACGTCAAATGATACCTCCGTTGGAAACATTCGAAGATCCTGGTCGGATTCGTCCTTCCACTTTCTTACCTCCAACAAGAGTATATCCTGAACGAATTACTGAATTTCGCAATCGTCCTCATCAACATCATCCGACTCGAGATATTCGTGCTCGAGGTCACCAACGTGACTTATATGATGAGTTCGATCAGGATTTACGATCTCAAGGTGTTCCGATCCCAACAATCAATGATCCAGATTTCTTGCAGACTGGTCAGGACTTTAATCCTCGTCCTACTCGCATCCGTGTTCCATGGATTGTCCCAGATAATGCTTATGGGAATCGACCTCCGATCGAGATAGAACGAGAGATACATCGAGGACTGGATCCTATTCAGGAGGAGTTAATTCCTACTCCACAACCGGTTAATCAACCGAGACCCACGAATGAAGAAGATGACTTAGGACAAATGTACAGCGCTAAGTGGATTAAATCTCTTCTAGCTGCTGCTACTGTCGATGGTATCCCACAGTCTCACAAGGCAGTAATGAGATTACCTCCTGCCGAGAGATCCTTATGGCTAACCGCCATGGGAGAGGAATACAAGTCGTTTCAAGAACGACGAGTATGGGATCTGGTAGATCTTCCCAAGGGACGTCAAGTCATTAAAGGAAAATGGATAAATGTACGAAAAAGCGATGGACGATACAAGTCTCGCTGGGTAGCAAAAGGCTTTACCCAAATCTTCGGAATTGATTATGAGGAAACCTTCTCACCAGTTGCCAGGTTTGAAACCGTTAGGATTCTTTTAGCTCTAGCTGCCTTAGAAGATTGGGAAATCGAGGCTCTAGACGTCAAGACTGCATTTCTCTTTGGAGATCTTGACGAAGAAATCTATATGGAACAACCTGAGGGTTTCGCTCAAAAAGGCTCAGAAAGTAAAGTCTGTCACCTACGAAAGGCTATCTATGGCCTCAAGCAAGCGGCCCTTCAATGGAACAAAGCCTTGCACTTATCACTTATCAAACAAGGTTTCAAGCGTACCTTGTCTGACCCGGGAACTTATATAAAATTCATCGGGAAAGTCATCATTATTTTAGTTATATATGTTGATGATGCTCTTTTTATGGGTAGTGATAAAACACAAGTCCTCGCTCACAAGAAACACTTTATGAAGACTTGGGAGAGTCGAGACCTTGGAGAAGCAAAAGAGTATTTAGGCATGCGGATTACCAGGGATCGAAGAAATCGTACCCTGAGGCTGGATCAGTGCGATTATGCACAGAAGGTCATAAAACGATTCAAGCTCGAAAATGCAAAACCCGCACGCACACCTCTTCCTTCTGGTTATAATCCTTCACCATCAACCACCGAAGCATCGCCATCTTTGCGTTCTCAATATCAATCTGTCATCGGATCCCTCCTATTCATCATGCTTGGATCTAGACCCGATATCGCTCATGCTGTCATCAAGATGTCGCAATTCTCTTCCAATCCATCGGAAGAACATTTGCAAAGAGAGCTCTATATAGTCCGCTATCTGGTTGGAACTCCAGACCTTTGCATAATGTATTCCGGACACAGCCAGTCTGGTCCGAGAGCCAATTCTGGCTTTATTG
Source organism: Butyriboletus loyo (assembly GCA_038093515.1). Taxonomy (NCBI): domain Eukaryota; kingdom Fungi; phylum Basidiomycota; class Agaricomycetes; order Boletales; family Boletaceae; genus Butyriboletus; species Butyriboletus loyo. Next base: position 3,699 of record JBBPSI010000171.1, read on the forward strand.
CATACAGCGACACTGACTGGGCAGGCGATATTGAGACCCGTCGTTCTACGACTGGTTATTGTATATTTCTAGCATCCGGCATAGTATCATGGTTATCTAGACGACAACGCAAGATTGCTCACTCTTCAACCGAAGCAGAATATATGGGCATGACCGAGACTGCTAAACAGCTCTCTTGGGTGCGCTCCTTGTTCTTCAAGATGGGATACAGACTTGGTCCTTTACCCCTTCTAGTTGATAATCAGGGAGCTATATTTCTGGCTTCTAATCCTGCCGTTGAAGGACACAGCAAACACATTGCAATTCCATTTCATTACATTCGGGAATGCGTCGAGGATAAGGAGATTACTCTCTTTTATACTCCTACTCAACAACAAGCAGCAGATATCTTTACGAAGAATCTGACATGGCAGAGGTTTGAAGAAGTTCGGTCCATGCTCTCTCTTTCTCCTTTTGTCTCTATAAAGAAGTAATGCTAAAGCGAGGAGGAGTGTTGAAACGGTAGTGTTCTATTTCTGTATTTCACTTATAGCCACTACGTTTCTAGACTGGTCTATATGACATCATTGTCTAGACCTAGTCACGCTTATTACATTACAAATAGCTCTTATTATGCTATTGGACGATATGTTTAGTCTTATCTCTTATCTCTATCATATCGTCATGTATTTCATACTATACCTTATAAAGGTACTATACAGAACATAAGTACAAACACTCATGTACTGTATATAAGACAGCCCTTATGGCTTGTCGCCTTTCTCTAGATCTTTTAGTTCTATCATCACTACTATGATATCTCTAAGTTGAGCCTTGCTCCTTATACTCTGTTTGCGATACTCTCACTCTCGTATTATCAGTGAGTCTTTCCACCGGCTTACCCTGCATCCCCTGCCCTCAGTGCCCAAGCTCGGACTTTACCAATTCCGAAAGAGAGATTAAGGCTTGAGCTATCCTCATTACACCTCGCCAGTACTTGTGTAGCACTGCAACAGTCGCGGAACCCTGTGTGACTTGATAACATTGTTGTCTCATAACAGGTGCAAGTAAAGATAAGCGCCAAAGGCACGAGGCAGTTGCGACCCATATAGAGAATAAGGAAATGTGTTTATGGAGCAGCTTTGCGCACCACGAGTTGAACCAAAACCATCTTTCTTGCACTCTTTGAACTCCACGGACAGTGTACCATCACAGAGGATGTCATCAACAAAGACCAGTGTGTAGCAACTCTGAACAGTGATAGTGTTGCATGCTAACAATCCAGCAAGACCCAACAGTAGTACTTGACACCGGTCACGATGATTTAGTGTGGGCAGTCGCATTCCAGTCTGATGGAAAGCATCTTTTGGGTGGGGGTAGCGATGGCATTCGACGATGGCAACTTGAAGACAATCAAGAGGTCGGACACCAAATGGGAATGAGAATGAATGCCATCAGTGTGTCAAGAGATCACCAATGGGTAGTGTGCGGCGCTGAGGAGGGTGCAAGCGTGTGGGATGCGGAACTGCATGCAAAGGCCATCGAGGTGGAAGGCAGAAACAATGTGTGTGCGGTCGATGTCTCACCAGATTCGACCAGGTTTGCCACTGGGACTGAAGACAAGACAGCGAGCATTTGGAGCATAACAACAGGGGAGAGACTCATCGGCCCACTCGGACATGACAAAGAAGTCAATGGAATCAAATTCTCCCCAAATGGCGAGCACATCGCCACTTGCTGCTATCGAGGCTCGATCCGCATTTTCGACAGTCACAACGGCGATGAACTCGTCACAATCCAGACCGAAACGATCTCAATTAACGTAGCCACTCCACTTGCATGGTCCAGTGACAACCAGCAACTTTTTGTGGTAACCAACGACGGCAAAATCAAGTCTTTCGCTGTGTCCATGGGGTCCCAGGTCGCTGAGTCACCTGCTTTTGACGGCGGTGTCCACTCCATCGCTCTAGCAGTGAATGGCAAATTCATTGCCGCATATGGAGGGCCTTTCATCTTCTTCCTGGACACGTCGACTCTGACTCAGATTGGCTCTGCCATTGAGGACAGCGACGGGATATGCTCAATCACGCTCTCCCCAGATGACACATATCTGGCAACAGGACGACGTGATGGGAAAGTCTTTGTGCGTGACCTCGCTCATATTCTCCCAGAGTCATACGGTCCTTTTCATGTAAGTATTTGGCTATTCTATCAAACCATCTCATCACACACAATATCAGACATCAACTAGTGATCTCGAGGTATCCACTCGTTCTGTTCCCGTTCGACGCGAGTTCTCACGATATCATAGCACGAGGTCCCCGGACCGAGCACCCCAGCTGCTGAATTCAATTTTGAAGAGGTTCGTGGCCACCTCGTTTTGTTTATTGCTTCTGTGTTGATGCTACTGCAGCCACCGTCCCCGACCGACGCTGCCGATCCCCGGGAGCTACCGCCACTCGACTCCCCTGCCAAGGCACGTCCCGAGTTGCAGATTCGCTCAATATTTAGAAAACTGCTACCGCGAAAAAGTGAGAAGGACGCCACTTCACACAAGCCAGGTCGACGTTCCGGAAAGTCATCCCAGCCCCCTGGTCATCAATCTCCTTCCCACTCTCCACCGAAAGTGGATGCCACAAACGAGGGCCCTTCAAGGATGGCTGCAGCTGAACGTCAAGCAGTGAGTGTTCGTCCTTGATATACGATGGGATGCGGTTGGTTTAATATTTCATTGTAGCGCACATCTACAGGATTCACCAGAAGACGACAGGTTTGCTACTCCATGTATTTGTATGCAGGCACTCATCACACATCGCAGCGTAAATCGCGTGCCAAGGCCGCGGCTCCCAACCATCCAAACAAAGATCCTTCGCGTAGCGGAGAGCATGCTGCGGATCCAACGGTAGCAGACCCAGTATGAGTCTTCCTGGCGATGTAGGCCTCGTCACGACGGCTCACGTCCTATTAGACGCAACCAGCAAACGATTCATCTGACCCCTCCTCGACCGCGGGGGTCCACGTAACGGTGCGCGTAACTCTTCTTTCACTTACTTACAGTGGATCAGCATGAGCAAGGATCGAGGTACTCTACCCTTGCCATCACCCTTCCTGTGTGGTTACTGTGTAATCGTTCAGGCACACACGACGACTTACCTTGATCCATATCGTTTGATGTAATACTACTCTGAATCGCAAATATACGGACATTGATCGTGCAGTTCTTTAATTTCGTGTCACCTCGCAACATCAGTATGAACCCTGACAACCTTGTCCATGATCGAGCTTGCCAGGATATTCACCGAGTGGTCATAAACGAAGTCTATTCACACACGGAGGCTGGAATTGTAGGACAGTATCTAATTGATCATTCATAGAAGGAAACACGAAGATGAGACATTACCAAACATCTCTCCAGCAGGGCGGTGTTAATCCCTGACTCTGTGCTGGGCCTTTCTCGGTCGATCGTTTACTAGGTTGCCCTAACGATGTTGACCAAGGCCTAACGCCTATCCGATCACAAGGTCTCGAGCTCCGCCGTACGCCCTCGCAGAGCTATTAGGAACGCTGTTCATCGTGTAGCTCGAGCTAGAGGAATCCTTGTAGATACTCCCCCAGCCACCAGTACCCCCAAATTCGCCCTACGAGCTGCTGATCGGCCAGCCAAATCACAAAGACAAGGCATCTAATCGACATGAGCGAGTTATGCTTATTCTGCAGAGAGCTGAAGAGTTGGGTCGAGCCCTAAACATGTGTGCGGGGCGAGGACCCCCTCGTCCAGCATGTCAGGCTCAACCAGCGAGCGAATACAAAGATAACAGATGGGTACGAGAACAACCGACCCGGGAGTGATGAGCGTGGTGGCTTTGTGCAAGTGATGCGCTCGGGGACCTGCTCAGGAATCAATATGGCTTCGACTGCCGAAAAAGAGCTCACCACGGTTCCCCTGAAAATTGTAGACGACATGCTAACGTACAAACGACATGGCTATTCCGTTGAGGAACTCGACCCGATCGTGCAGGCGTCCCATGCTGAAAGGCGGTCAGGGAACAGCAACTGACCCAAGCAAACATCTTTTCCCACCCTTTTGACCGGGGCTCGAATACACGACCTGTAAACACTCGGTTGAAAGCTCATCAAAACATCTCAACGATTTTCGGAGTGAGGATATTGGAGGGAGATCTCGTCGCAATCCGTGCATCGCGCACCATGCGCATACACTATGCGTAGTAAACGCTGCTCCCTCGAGGAGCGCACATACACGGTGATCCCAAGAGACGTCGGTTTCCCAGGCTCTTGCTAATCCCCATGTCGTTTTCATCTTTGTCCGACTCCATGAACGACCGATGCTTGGTTTGGTGGTTACACCTGGCGGTCACCATACCCGCATCATCTACTGACCAGGCCGTCACAGTCTGCATCTCCGACCTCCGTTCATCCTCGCCCGTGCGTATGGTTGGAACATTCTTCCAAGCGGATGCCTGTGATGCAGTCTACTTATGGTGACGGTGACGTGACGGTGGCCGTCCGAAGGTACTGCTAGTACCAACAAAGCATGAGCGCGAGTACAACCAAGAGTTATCCATCTTACGAAAATGTTGATCAGACTTGCTACAACCCGAGAAATGCGCCGCAAGCTGGATCGGCTCGCACGGACCATATATAAGAGCTGCCATGTACATGCTGACCATGTGCTGGGGGAAACGAGCGTCAAGAGGAATGAAGAGTGAACCGGGGGTGCAAGCACAGGCGAGTAGGGAAACGCGAGCGTGCCGTGCTGAGGGAGCCATCTCCAAAAGTCTCCGATCTCATCGACCTGATGATGGATGGGCCTGGCCTGGCCTGAAAGCCAGGGCTCGGGCTTGATCAAATTCCAGGCCAGGGCCCTCATCGGTGTCCTCAATGATGCTCACTGTAATTAACTAGTTAATACAACATTGACGTCGTAATTTTTCCTCGACCGCTGCGACCCATTCCCGGCCGAGTTGTATTCGTCGTCATCGACTGTCGAACATGGTTAGTAATACTTCGTGGTATATGCGAGGGACTTACCTGAGGCTGCGCACGTTGATTTCGACATGCCTGTACTCGTTGTATATATTGTAATACATCAGGCTATATGTGAGGGACTTACCTGAGGCTGCGTGAACTGATTTCGATACGCTCATACTTGCTGTATACCCATGAGTTCAAAGTAATGATAGGTCAGTCTTTTGTCACTTACCTGAGGTCCCCCGACTTGATTTCGCCGTGTGCATGCTGTCATTGCTGGTGTCTCGCATGATGTTATTGCAACTAAGGTTAGTCGTAGTCAACTATGTGTGAGAAATATGCATTTTGGTCCTCTGTAGCCGCAACAGGAGCGTCTCTTACCAGCCATAGTCGTTTCGCTGTATAACGAACTCAAATAAATGAAAGGAACACATGTATAGGGAATTTGGCACATACCTTGTGATTCAACCACTTTTGGGGGCCGCCACGTTCATCATTTGCCTGCGCCAATTCCGCGCTCCACTTAGCAAATCTCAAACCGTCCGTTTTGTGCCTGTTTGTGGTCCAGCTGATGGCTGGTAGGTGGGGTTGCGTGTGAGCTCTGCCAATGATATCGCGCCATCGTCAGAGCCGGTGAGTTTTGCTGACAGTGTGATTGAACGGCGAGGTCGTGTGCTGATTGGCGTTGGTGACGAAGGGCAGCGGCACTGGTGCGCGCTTGGATTGCGGAAATCTCCGGTGCAGCGATTGATTTGACCAGCCCTATTCACTCCCAAAACCCGAGGAAAAGGCGTACCTGGACATATGAAACGAGTGCTGGAGTCAAGATATGATGAACACTCACAGATCTCAGCGTAGAATGACCCTTGGCAATGAGGCAAAATGTCTTGTTGACCGCTTGTCTGGTCGTCGCAACAAGGTGACTTGGATTGGGTGCAAGTAAAGATAAGCGCCAAAGGCACGAGGCGGTTGCGACCCATATAGAGAATAAGGAAACATGTCTATGGAGCAGCTTTGCGCACCACGAGTTGAGCCGAAACTATTTTTCTTCCACTCTTCGAACTCCACGACAGTGTACCATCGGTGAGGATGTCGTCGACAAAGACCAGTGTGTAGCAGCTCTGAACAACGATAGCGTTGAATGCTAACAATCCAGCCAGACCCAACAATAGAACTTGGCACCGGTCACAATGGTCCAGTGTGTGCAGTCGCATTCCAGTCTGATGGAAAGCATCTTTTGAGTGGGGGTAGGGATGGCATTCGACGATGGCGACTTGAAGACAATCAAGAGGTCGGAAACCAGATGGGAATGGGCATGAATGCCATCAGTGTGTCAAGAGATCACCAATGGGTAGTATGCGGGACTGGCGAGGGCGCAAGTGTGTGGGATGCAGAGCTGCATACAAAGGCCATCGATGTGGAGGGCGAAAACCAGGTGTATGCGGTCGATGTCTCACCAGATTCGACCAGGTTAGCCACTGGGACTGGAGGGAAGACAGCGAGTGTTTGGAGCATAACAACAGGGGAGAGACTCGTCGGCCCACTCCAACATGACAATGATGTCAATGGAATCAAGTTCTCCCCAAATGGCGAGCGCATCGCCACTTGCTGTTATCAAGACTCGATCCACATTTTCGACAGTCACAATGGTGATGAACTCATCACAATCGAAACTAAAACAGCTGCATTGTACATAGCCACTCCACTCGTGTGGTCCAATGATGGCCAGCAAATCTTTGTGGCAACCAATGGCCACAAGATCAAGTCTTTCGCTGTGTTCATGGGGTCCCAGGTTGCCGAGTCGCCAGCTTTCGACAGCAAAGTTGAGTCCACTGCTCTAGCAGCAAATGGCAAATTCATTGCCACAAATGGAGTCTCCTCCATCTTCTTCCTGGACACATCGACTCTGACTCAGATTGGATCTGCCATTGAGGACAGTGAATGGGTACGCTCAATCGCCCTCTCCCCAGACGGTGCATATCTGGCCACTGGACGAAATGACGGGAAAGTCGCTGTGCATGACCTCGGTCATATTCTCCCAGAATCATATGGTCCTTTCCATGTAAGATTCACCACATTAGGCTATCAAACCATCTCATCACACTCAATATTAGACATCAACCAGTGATCTCGAGGTATCCTTTCTTTCGTCTCCCCCTCAGACTGAGTTCTCACGATGACATAGCATGAGGTCCCACCAATCACGCCGGCTGTTGAATTCAACTTTGACGAGGTTGGTGGCCACCTCATTTTATTTCTTGCTTTTATATTGATGCTACTGTAGCCACCATCCCCGACCAACACTGCCGATCCCCAGGAACTACTGCCACTCGACTCCCCTGCTGAGGCACGTCCCGAGCCGCAGGGTCGCTCAATATTTAGGAGGCTGCTACCGCGAAAACGTGAGCAGGACGCCACTTCACACAATCCCGGTCGACGTTTTGGAAAGTCACGCCAACCCGCCAGTCATGGATCTCCGTCCCACTCACCACCAAGAGTAGATGTCACAACTGAGGGCCCTTCGTGGATGGCTGCGGGTCAACGTAAGCGAGTGAGTGTTCTTCCTTGCCTAGACAATCAGATATACAATATCTAACATTTCATCTTAGCGAACGACTACAGGATATGCTAGAAACCGACGGGTTCGTTACTATTTCTCGGATTTGTATACAGGAACTCATCAGATACTACAGCCTAAACCTCTTGCCAAGGCCACTACTGCTCCTAAACATCCAAACGAAGATGCTTCGCGTAGCGGAGAGCCTGAGCGTGTTGCGGATTTAACGGTAGCAGACCCAGTATGACTCTTCCTGGTGATGTAGGCCTTGTCACCACAGCTCACGTCCTATTAGACGCAACCACTGGCAGCGAACGATCCATCTGACCTCTCGGCTCCAGGGGTCCATGTAATGGTGCGTGTTGCTTTTTTCTCACTTGCATTGTTATGCTTACGGTGGATCAGCATCAGCAAGGATCGAGGTACTCTACCCTTGCAATCACCCTTCCTGCGTGGCTGTTGTGTAATCGTTCAGGTACACACGACGACTTACCTTAATCCGCATCATTCGATGTAATACCTGTACATGCTAATCTGAATCGCAAATATATCGTGCAGTTCTTGGATTTCATGTCACCTCGCAACATCAGTTTGAACCCTGATAAGCCTGTCCATGATTGAGCTTGCCATGATATTCACCAGTCATAAACCAAGTATATCCACACACAGAGGCTGTAATTATAGGACAGTATCTAATGGATGATTCATAGAAACAATAGACAAGGAAACGAGCAAGCGAGAGAAGTCCATAAGGATATAAAAAGGGATGTTAAGCAACGGGAGAGAAACATAAGACCATGAAACGAGTGAGTGATGAGTGTAGTTGTGGCAAATGGACACCTTACGAGTGCGGTGTCGGTCCACGATAATCAAGACAGAGAACGAGTGGGGGTGAGGAGGAGCGAACTGCGTATGGACATTACCGTCGAGCTAGAGGATGCGGGTTCACACGAGTCCTTGTAGACACTCGTCGCGACGCTACGATGATGCTTTACCCTGCCCCATAATCGAGACGACGCGCAGGAGAGATCAGCCGACATCGACCCGACCACGAGCCCATCCCAGCCCCTCGCACTCGCCTGACTCGGCTTATGATAACCCGGCGACAAGATGACTTTCCGGACGCCTCTTTCGCCTGGTGAGTTCCAAGACCATTTACCCTCTCTAGCAACATCAATGTATCTCAACACAGAAGCGTGCGGACCTTGGCCGATTCTCGACATTGCATTCTGTCGCCCTTTGCGGTGGTTCGAATCTCGACAACAATCGCTTGAGTCATATGTTTATTCGCGAATGGATGCATAGATCGACGCCAAAGCTGCATGCGGTTTGTATGCAAAGGATTTAGGAAAAGTTTGCTATCGCCTCGAGATGCTCCATCGAGATATGATAGAAGGTATTCCGCAAGGCAACATGGAGTTGAGTAGCTGGGGGCCCGATTACGATGCCAGACCACTCTCGCTTGCGGGTTCGTCACGGATTCTGGCTGAGTTATCCGCCTTACGAAAATGTTGATCAGACTTGCTACAACCCGAGAAATGCGCCGCAAGCAGGATCGGTTCGCACGGACCAGGGGATCCGACCATGTGCCGGGGGAAACGAGCCCATACGGCGATGACAAGTGGGGAGGTCAGGAGGAAGGAAGAGCGAACCGGGCGTGCAAGCACAGGCGAGTGGGGAAACGCGACCGTCCCGTGCTGAGGGAGCCATCTCCGAAAGTCTCCGATCTCATCGGCCTAATGATGCATGAGCCTGGCCTGGCCTGAAAGTCTGGGCTTTGGCTTGATCAAATTCCATGCCAGGGCTTATTTACGGGGTCGTCAACCTCATCGGTGTCCTCAATGATCATCACTGTAATTAACTAGTTAATATAACATTGACGTCGTAATATTTTACTTACCTGAAGCAGTACGACCGCTGCGACTTGTGCGTCCAATGCCGGTCGAGTTGTATTCGTCGTCATCAACGTAGCTGTCGAACATTGTTAGTAATACTTCGTGGTATGCGAGGGGCTTACCTGAGGCCGCGCACGTTGATTTCGACATGCCTGTACTCGCTGAACACATCATATTTGTGAGTAATACATCAGGGTATATGTGAGAGACTTACCTGAGGCCGCCTCAGCTGATTTCGATACGCACATACTTGCTGTATACCCATGAGCTCGAAGCAATGATAGGCTAGCCTTTTGTCACTTACCTGAGATCCCCCGACTTGATTTCTCCGTGTGCGCGCTGTCGTTGCTGGTATCATCTATGGTGCCGGGTGTCTCGCATGATGCTATTGCAACTAAGGTTAGTCGTAGTCAACTATGTGTGAGTAGGAAACATGGAAAACGTACCATTTTGGTCCTCTGTAGCCACAACAAGGGCGTCTCACACAGGTCATAGTCGTTTTTCTGTAAAGGGAAGTCAAATGAGCTCAGGAATACATGTATAGGTCGGAATTTGGCGCTTGCCTTGTAGTTCAACCATTTTTATGGTCTAGTTGATGGCTGGTAGGTGGGGTTGGGGAATGTGCGGTGACTTGTGAGCCTATTGTTAGAGTCGGTGAGTTATGCTGACAGTGTGGTTGAGCGGCGAGGTCGTGTGCTGATCGGCGTTCGTGACGAAGGGCAGCGGCATATTTTTTGCACTGGAAGGATGTAGCTTGGATTGCAGAAATCTCCGGTGCAGGGATTGATTTGACCATCTTCTGCTCTGGTCCTATTCAGTCCCAAAACCCCCATCCATCTCAGAATTTATGATACTGCTTGACTGGAATCGTTGTCAACTCTCTTTCTCTCGCAAAACCCATCCCATTCGACTTTCTTCTTCGTGGAACGATCTTTTGGTATATCCAGGTACGCTTTCTCCTCGTGTGCCCCCATCGTACTCAAACGCGCTTTCTTCCAAACACTAGCTTGCTTGTATGACGGTCAACGTTGTCTCTTTCATCACGCGCAAAAGTTGGTCCGCGACATTCTAGCGCACTCATCTGGTCCCCGGGATCAACAGACGAGTCGTTTTTCATCGCGAGCCCGATCTGATCGCTTCCCCCACCCACGTCTAGCCCATACCCAATGGACCATTCATCTACAAACGTAGCCGAGTCAAAAACGAGCAAAAAGCTCGCCAAAAGTTCCGTCATCGATAAATCCACCAATCAGAGCTCTCAAATGGGCCTTAAGAGAGTCGTCAAGCGATAACGTTACTGTCTGCTTTGCAGATGCTTGTGCTTCTAAACCATCTCCTGGCTCCAATTCCGCACCTCTCCTCTCTTCGATGATACCGGGTCCCGACTTACCACCTCTTTGGACCACCTGCCTGGCTTCTGGGACACCACCATCCCCGCGAAAGACTAGGTAGCACTCACATCTGAGTCAACTTCCTCTTCCGAGCGTAAAAAACGACGCAGGGCTGCCAGCGAGGCTGGCCAGGGGCATGAACGACACAAAGCTCCCACGACCGTGCTCAAGTCCCATGCGGAACAAATATCTAAGGCGGGCTTACCCCTGGATCGAACGAGCGGGCATATAGTTTTGGGTTGACCGTATCGTGCGGACAGTTATCTGTTACATTTTATTACAGCGATCCCAATACTCTCAGGTATCACAGTTTGTTCTCAGTACTACCCTTTTGGTTCTCGCTGTCTCATGATGTACAGAGCGACTAAACAGTGGCAGCCCAACTGGTACATGCAACAATTCGTGAGAGACGGTATCTTTTATTTTATCGTGTATACCCCGCTTCCCTCCCTCTCTCTCGTTTCCATTCGCCACCATTACTTTCTCCCACCCATCTTGTTTCCGACCGTTTCCGGGAAACCGTCCACTCAAATGTTTCCCCTCAACTTCGAGGGTCATATTTTTCAACATCGCATCCGTGCTCGAACAGGTATCTACACTAAACAGTAATTTGGCGTTCTCCCTGATTACGTTTTATTACATATCTCTGCCCCATTATCCCTCAGTTCATCATCAGCGTGCGAGAGCTGTATGATGGTGACTTTCGTGGCCGTTGGCAGGGCACTGGGAGCGGATTCGATGCGTTGTCGCAGCCTCAAAACGCCGCCGTGTCTGCGATTGCATTCGCAGATGTCGCCCCGAGGCAGGATCGGATTGTGGAAGGGGACGTGAATGAATCGGAGATAATTTGACTGGAAACATTGGGAGATGATACACGTCATGTTTGAACGACGATCCTTGGGCAGCGACGAGGGACGAAAAGTAGCGATGGGGCTTATGAGGTATTGACGAACGCTGGCAATCGAGGATGTGGTCCTTTGAATGGTGACTCGAATGTTTATGTTACCGATGATTATGCCCCATCATCTGAGTTCCGTGTAGCATCCATGTCCCGCTGCATTTCTCGGAGGAGCTTTCCTCTGTACATGCGCCTTGATCTGTTCTGCAAACATCTTCCGGACATGCCGGGGCTGTCGCAGAACCCAGCACGCTGTTCGCCTCCGCTGGTTACAACAGCGAATACGATACGACTAAAGGCTCATAGCATCCACAAGATGGGTGAGCATCACGACCGCATGTCTTCCGGAGGCATGAACTCGCAAACAGGATCAGAATAAGAGTTCAAATATGGTATGGACTGCCGCGGACTCGGCGAGCATCGCGACGACTGTAACTTCATCACATGAGCCGGCCGGAGCAGCTGGACCATGGTGCATCTGTAGAGCGGTAATCAGACGACGATATTGATAACGAGGGAGACACAAAAAGGGCCAATTGATCGGACGACCGGCGTTAATGTAGGGCAATAACCATAGCGAGGACATTTTGAATCAAAGCGAGTTTGAAGGGCCGTGGAAACAGTTTCCGCCGCTTACAGGACGTAGAACATGTGTTATGGTGCGAGCAAGACAAGGTGGATCAGTGGTTGTAGCCTGGAGCACTCGTATCTAGCCAGTTCGTCAGCGTCGATCGTCAGATGGCAGCATGCTCGTTGGATGTCGCATCAATGTCCACCAGCTTGAACCAACCTTTGACATCAGTCATATAAAAAGGCGAGGTACCACGAGAGTTGGCGAAAACGGCTGTTGATCTTGCCTGTGGATCGGAGTATAGACACGTGGCAGTTTAAAATTGCCTTGGGAGGCAAGGTATGAGAAAACATGCAGTTGATCGCACTATACCACATACTGCATTGGTAGAACGCGGTGCAATATTTTAGTACGGTGCTCGAGAGACATCAAGAGCATGTGTGGCTTACATGCGGGTGCCTATAGTACGGTTTACCCACATTATTGGCGTCGACGGGGCTTGTATATGAGCGCAATCGTTCGAGCTCCGGAAAGAGATGTACATACGTGTAACGTCTACCTCCGAGCAGTGAACGTGAAAATGGGTTCGGGTGGTACAATCATTTGTCTCCCACGTTGTGGCAAACATGCTTCTGGAGTGAGACCGCTCGTTTGATGGGAATTGTAAAGCCGTCGTGAAACGAGTGCTGGAGTCAAGACATGATGAACACTCACAGACCTCAGGGTCGAATGCTCCTTGGTAACGAGGCAGTGTCTTGTTAACCATTTGTCTGGTCGTCGCGACAAGGTCACTTGGGTTGGATGCGAGTCAAGATAAGCGCCAAAGATATGAGGCGGTTGCGACCCATATGGAGAAGGAAACGTGTTTACGGAGCAGCTTTGCGCACCCGCGGGTGAACCGAAACCATCTTTCTTGCACTCTTCGAACTCCACGATAGTGTACCAATACCATCGCTAAGGATGTCGTCGACAAAGACTGGTATGTAGCAGCTCTGAACAGTGATAGCGTTGAATGCTGACAATTCAGCAAGACCCAACAATAGTACTTGACACCGGTCGCGATGATCATGTGTGGGCAGTCGCATTCCGGTCTGATGGAAAGCATATTTTGGGTGGGAGTGAAGATGGGATTCGACAGTGGCGACTTGAAGACAATCAGGAGGTCGGAAACCAAACGGGAATGAACGTGTTTGCCATCTCTGTGTCAAGAGATCATAATTGGATAGTGTGCGGCGCTGAGGAGGGCGCAAGTGTGTGGGATGCAGAGCTGCATGAAAAGGCTATCGAGGTGGAGGGCGGAAACGATGTGTATGTGGTCGATGTCTCTCCAGATTCGACCAGGTTTGCCACTGCTGGAGACAAGGCAGCGAGCGTTTGGAGCACAAAGACAGGGGAGAGACTCGTTGGCCCACTCCGACCTGACAATGAGGTCAATGGAATCAAATTCTCCCCAGATGGCGAGCACATCGCCACTTCCTGCTCGCAAGACTCAATCCACATCTTCGACAGTCGCAACGGCGATGCACTCATTACCATCAAGACTGAAACAACCTCATTTCGCATGGTCACTCCACTTGGGTGGTCCAACGATGGACAACAACTTTTTGTGGCAACAAACAACAGAAAAATCACGGCTTTTGCTGTGTCCACAGGGTCCTGGGTCGCCGAGTCACTGGCTTTCGACAACAACGTCGAGTCCATCGTGCTAGCAGCGAATGGTAAATTCATTGCCGCATATCGATCAGCTTCCATCTTCTTCCTCGACACGTCGACTCTGACTCAGATTGGCTCTGCCATCGAGGACAGCACAACAATATACTCGATCGCCCTCTCTCCAGACGACACATATCTGGCAACCGGACGACAGGATGGAAAAGTCTTTGTGCGTGACCTCGGTCGTGTTCTCCCAGAGTCATACGGTGCTTTCCCTGTAAGGATTTGTTTATTTGCCATGTTAGCCTATCAGATCAGTACCATCTCTATTAGACATCTACTCCAAACGAAGATCAACCCGATGAGCCGCCTGTGACCCCGGGTAGTGATCTCGAGGTATCCACTCGTCTGTCTCCCCTCAGACTGAGTTCTTACGAATGACATAGCACGAGGTCCCCGGACCGAGCACGCCAGCTGCTGAATTCAACTTTGACGAGGTTGGTGGCCACCTCATTTTATTTCTTGCTTTTGTATTAATGCTACTGTAGCCACCATCCCCGACTGACGCTGCCTATCCCCGGGAGCTGCCGCCACTCGACTCCCCTGCAGAGGCACGTCCCGAGGAAAACTTGGATACTGCCCAGTCATCGCTGGGTCGTTCGATATTCCCAAAGTTGCTACCACGGAAAAGTAAGAAAGACGCCACTTCACACAAGCCAGGTCGACATTTCGGAAAGTCACACCAACACGCCGCTCATCGATCTCACTCCCCAGCAAGAAAAGATACCACAACCGAGGGCCCTTCGTGGATGGCTGCGGGTCAACGTAAGCGAGTAAGTATTCTTCCTTGCCTAGACGACCAGATGTGCGCTATCTAACATTTCATCTTAGCGAACGACCACAGGATATGCCCGATATTTCCCGAATTTGCACACAGGAACTCAGCCTAAACCTCCTGCCAAGGCCACTACTGCTCCCAAACATCCAAACGAAGATGCTTCGCGTAGTGGAGAGCCTGAGCGTGTTGCGGATTTAACGGTAGCAGACCCAGTATGACCCATCCTGGTGATGTAGGCCTCGTCACGACAGCTCACGTTCTATTAGATGCAACCACCAGCAACGAACGATCCATCTGACCCCTCGGCTCCGGGGGTCCACGTAACAGTGCGCGTAACTTTTCTTTGACTTACATTGTTATACTTACAGTGGATCAGCATCAGCAAGGATCGAGGTACTCTACCCTTGCCATCACCCTTCCTGCGTGGCTGTTGTGTAATCGTTCAGGTACACACGACAACTTACCTTGATCCACATCATTCGATGTAATACCTGTGCATACTACTATCGATCGTGCAGTTCTTTGATTTCATGTCACCTCGCACCATCAGTATGAACCCTAATAAATATGTGCTTGATCGAGCTTCAAGTGCCAGGATATTCACCGAGTGGTCATAAACGATATCCATCCACACACAGAGGCTGGGATTGTAGGACAGTATCTAATGGATGATTAACAGACGAGGAAACGAGCAAGCGAGAGAAGTCGATAAGGATATAAAAAAGGATGTGGGGAAACATAAGATCATGAAACGAGTGGTGAGTCGTTGCGGCAAGAATCGACACCATACGAGTGCGGTGTTGGTCCACGGGAATCAAGACAGAGAGCAAACGGGGGCGAGGAGGAGCGAACTGCGTATGGCGAAGATGAGACATTACTGGGCATCTCTCCGGTTCGGCGGTGTTGGTCCCCGACTTCGCAGAGTTATTAGGAACACCATTCCTCATATCTCGAGCTAGAGGACGCAGGTTCACACGAGTCCTTGTAGACACTCGTCGTGACGCTACCATGATGCTTTACCCCGCCCCATAATCGAGACGACGCGCAGGAGAGATCAGCCGACATCGACCCGACCACGAGCCCATCCCAGCCCCTCGCACTCGCTGACTCGGCTTATGGTAACCCGGCGACAAGATGACTTTCCGGACGCCTCTTTCGCCTGGTGAGTTCCAAGACCATTTACCCTCTCTAGCAACATCAATGCATCTCAACACAGAGGCGTGCGGACCATGGGTGATTCTCGTCATTGCATCCTGTCGCCCTTTGCGGTGGTTCAAATCTCGACAACAATCGCTTGAGTCATATGTTTATTCGTAAATGGATGCATAGATCGACGCCAAAGCTGCATACAGTTTGTATGCAAAGGATTTAGGAAAGGTTTGTTATCGCCTCGGGATATGGTATTCTGCAAGGCAACATGGAGTTAGGCAGCGGGGGGCCCGATTACGGTGCCAGACCATTCTGGCCGGCGGGTTCGTCACGGATTCCAGCTGAATTGTCCGTCTTACGAAAATGTTGATCTGACTTGCTACAACCCGAGAAATGCACCGCAGGCAGGATTTGCTCGCACAGACCAAATGAGACAAGCCCACGCGGCGATGACAAGTGGGGAGATCAGGAGGAATGAAGATGGAGGGACGTACAAGCACAGGCGAGTGGGGGAAACGCGAGCGTGCTGTGCTGAGGGAGTCATGGCCATCTCCGAAAGTCGCCGATCTCATCGGCCTAGTGATGGATGGGCCTGGCCTGAAAGCCAGCGCTTGGGCTTGGTCAAATTCCAGGCCTAGGCCAGGGCTTATTTGCAGGGTCGCCAACCTCATCGATGATGCTCACTGTAATCAACCAGTTAATACAACATTGACGTTGCAGTGTTTTACTTACCTGAAACAGCACGACTGCCGTGGCTTGTGCAACCACTGTATTCGTCGTCATACCAAAGTAACTTTGTTAGTAATACTTCGTGGTATATGCGAGGGACTTCGCGTTGATTTCGACATGCCTGTACTCGCTGTATACAGTATATTTGTGAATAATACATCAGGGTATATGTGAGGGACTTACCTGAGGCTGCGTGAGTTGATTTCGACATACACATACTTGTTGTATACCCATGAGCTCGAACCAATGATAGGTCAGTCTTTTGTCACTTACCTGAGGTCCCCCGACTTGATTTCGCCATGCGCGCGCTCTCATTGTTGGTGTCTTGCATGATGATATTGCAACTAAGGTTAGTCGTAGTTAACTATGTGTGAGTAGGAAACATGGAAAACGTACCATTTTGGTCCTCTGTAGCTGCAACAGAAGCGTCTCTCACAAGCCATAGTCGTTTTGCTGTAAAACGAAGCCAAACGAGTGAAAGGGACGTATGTATAGTTGGCACTTACCTTGTGGTTCAACCATTTTTGAGGGGCCGGCACGTTCATCATCTGCCTGTGTCAATTCCTCGTCACTCTGCTCCACTTAGCGAGTCTCAAATTGCCCGTTTTGTGCCTGTTTCTAGTCCAGTTGATGGCTGGTAGGTGGGGTTGTGTGTGAGCTCTGCTAATGGTGTCGCGCTGTTGTCAGAGTCGGTGAGTTTTGCTGACAGTGTAATTGAGCGACGAGGTCGTGTGCTGATCGACATCGGTGACGAAGGGCAGCGGCATATTTTCGGCACTGGTGCGCGCTTGGATTGCGGAAATCTCTGGTGCAGCGAGGATGAACTCACACATCGACATTGGAACCGTACCGTGCGGACGTGGGACGTCGAGTCGGGTGTGTATGGACACGATCGTCCGCTCCCTACTACATTTTTGGGTGGCATGTTGAAACTGGTTTCCGTTGCCACTTAAAAACAATCCAATGGTTCGTTTTTGCCTTTGTCGTCTAGGCTTGAACAGGCGATGCTTGAACTGGTGGTTACACCTGACGGACACACCAGACCATCCCCCTCTTTGACGACCGTTCGCCCTTGCTTGTGAATACAACGTACTCTGCCACACCATTCTTTCTGGAGTATATCAGCACCGGACTGACCTCTCCTTGAACGCCAACTGGGAGGGTGGAGTAGAGGTATGGCGGATCGGTCAGTGGGATCGGGTCTCCTGATACATCCGAATTTCTGATCCGTCCCGTTTTCGATTGGGACCACGATCAGACAACCGTGCGATCGACGAGATGAATCCCACAAGAACGCCTACCGTTGATCAATGTTACCGTCGATGTCATTGCGAGGTAGGTTCCAACTCAATGTGGCAGGGTTGATAGCTTGTCTGCACGGAGCAGCACTTTGCGGGAGAAATAGTCGTCGTCCAGAACTTGGGAAGGGTAAAGGTTATTTTTGTAGCAGCTCGACCATGGTGCGTCTGTAGAGCGACAACTAGATGACGATGAGGAGTATTATGATAATATTGATAGCGAGGGAGACATAAAAAGGGCCAGTTGATCGGACGACGTTAAATGTAGGGCGATGATAATAGCGAGGACATTTGGAATCAAAGTGAGCAAGTTTGAATGGCCGCGGAAGCAGTTTCTACCGCTTGCAGGACGTAGAATATGTGTTATGTTGCGAGCAAGACGAGGTGGATCCGTAGTTGCAGGGAGCACTCATGTCTAGCCAATTCGTCAGCGTCGATCGTCATGAAGGATGAAAGTATACTGGGTCACACATTGCACCAATGTCCGCCAGCTCAGACCAACCTGTAAGTCATCAGTATAAAAAGCTGAGATAACGCGAGATTTCGTGAAAACGGTTGTTGATCTTGCCTGTGGATTGGAGTATCGACATGTGGCAGTTTAAAATTGCCTCGGGAGGAAAAGTATGAGAAAACATGCAGTTGATCGCACTGTGCTGCATACTGCATTGGTAGAACATGGTGCAATATTTTAGTACGGTGCTCGAGAGACATCAAAAGCATGTGTGGCTTACATGCGGGTGTCTATAGTACAGTATACCTATATTATTGGCGTCAACAGGGCTTGTATGTGAGCGCAATCGTTCGAAGTCTGGAAATAGATGTACGTACACACCTGTCGGAGCAGCGAACGCGAAAACGTGGAGGCTGTGCAATCAAATGTGAGTGTGACGCGATTCGGGATCGGGTGGTACGGAATGAGAGCACTGCCTGTTCGAGAGGGTGATAGAATGTACACATTTTTAGGAGCAGGGTGGGAGTAAGAATAAGCGCCAAAGACACGAGGCAGTTGCGACCCATATTGAGAATAAGGAAACGTGTTTATGGAGCAGCTTTGCGCACCATGAATTGAACCGAAACCATCTTTCTTGCACTCTTCGAACTCCACGGACAGCGTACCATTGCAGAGGATGTCGTCAACAAAGACCAGTGTGTAGTAGCTCCAAACAATGATAATGTTGAATGCTGACAATCCAGCAATAGTACTTGACACCAATCTCTATCGTGGAGTGTGGGCTGTCACATTCCAGTCCGATGGAAAGCATCTTTTGGGTGGGAGTGATGATGGCATTCGACGATGGCGACTTGAAGACAATCAAGAGGTCGGACACCAAATGGGAATGAACATGAATGCCATCAGCGTGTCAAGAAATCACCAGTGGATAGTGTGCGGCGCTGAGGAGGGCGCAAGTGTGTGGGATGCAGAGCTGCACACAAAGGCCATCGAGGTGGAGGGCGGAAACTGGGTGTATACGGTCGATGTCTCACCAGATTCGACCAGGTTTGCCACTGGGACTGGTAAGACAGCGAGCATTTGGAGCATAAAGACTGGGGAGAGACTCGTTGGCCCGCTCCAACATGACAAGGAAGTCAATGGAATCAAATTTTCCCCAAACGGGGAGCACATCGCCACTTCCTGCTTTCAAGGCTCGATCTGTGTTTTCGACAGTCACAACGGCGATGAGCTCGTCACAATCGAGACCGAAACAACCTCATCTCCAATAGCCACTCTACTTGTGTGGTCCAATGATGGCCAGCAAATTTTTGTGTCAACCAATGACTACAAAATCACGTCTTTTGCTGTGTCCACAGGGTCCCAGGTCGCCGAGTCGCCAGCTTTCAGCAGGGTCAAGTCCATCGCTCTAGCAGCAAATGGCAAATTCATTGTGGCGTGTGGATTCTCTTCCATCTTCTTCCTGGACACGTCGACTCTGACTCAGATTGGCTCTGCCATCGAGGACAGCACAACAATATTATCGATCGCCCTCTCCCCAGATGACACATATCTGGCAACTGGACGACAGGATGGAAAAGTCACTGTGCATGACCTCGGTCGTATTCTCCCAGAGTCATATGGTCCTTTCCATGTAAGTATTTGGCTATTCTATCGAACCATCTCATCACACAATATCAGACATCAACTAGTGATCTCGAGGTATCTACTCGTTCTGTTCCCGTTCGACGCGAGTTCTCACGATCGTATAGGTTGACGTGCCGTCGAGCGCGCCCGCTCCTGAGTTCGACTTTGACGAGGTTCGTGGCCACCTCATTTTGTTTCTTGCTTTTATATTGACACTGCTGGAGCCACCATCCCCGACCTCCGCTGCCGATCCCCGGGAGCTATCGACACTCGACTCCCCTGCCGAGGCACGTCACGAGTCGCAGATTCGCTCAATATTAAAAAAGTTGCTACCGCGGAGGGGTGGGAAGGGCGTCACTTCACACAATCCCGGTCGACGTTCCGGAAAGTCACCCCAGCCCGCTGGTCATCAATCTCCTTCCCACTCACCACCGAAAGTGGATGCCACAAACGAGGGCCCTTCAAGGATGGCTGCAGCTGAACGTCAAGCAGTGAGTGTTCGTCCTTGATATACGATGGGATGCGGTTGGTTTAATATTTCATTGTAGCGCACATCCACAGGATTCACCAGAAGACGACAGGTTCTCTTTTCCGCACATTTGTATGCAGGCACTAATCACACATCGCAGCGTAAATCGCGTGCCAAGGCCGCGGTTCCCAACCATCCAAACAAAGATGCTTCGCGTGGCGGGGAGCGTGCTGCGGATTCAACGGTAGCAGACCTGGTATGACTCTTCCTGGCGATGTAGGCCTCGTCACGATGGCTCACGTCCTATTAGACACAACCAGCGAACGATCCATCTCACCCTTCGGCCGCGGGGGTCCTCGTAACGGTGCGCGTAACTCTTCTTTCACTTACATCGTTATGCTTACGGTGGATTAGCATGAGCAAGGATCGAGGTACTCTACCCTTGCCATCACCCTTCCCGCGTGGTTGCTGTGCAATCGTTCGGGCATACACGATGACTTACCTTGATCCACATCATTCGATATAATACCTGTGGATTCTACTCTGAATCGCGATCATGCGGTCATCGATCGTGCAGTTTTTTAATTTCGTGTCACCTCGCAACATCAGTATGAACCTTGATAACCCTGTCCATGATCGACTTTCCCAGGATATTTTACCCAATGGTCATAAACCAAGTCTGTCTATCCATACACGGAGGCTGGAACCGTAGGACAGTATCCAATGGATGATTCGTAGAAATAAAACGAGCAAGCGAGAGAAGTCAATAGGGATGTCAAGCAATGGCGGGAAATATAAGATCATGAAACGAATGACTGATGAGAGTAGTTGCGGCAAGAATCGACACCTTACGAGGGCGGTGTCGGTCCACGAGAACCAAGACAGAGAGCGAGTGGGGGCGAGGAAGAGCGAACGGCACGGAACGCAACGTCAAAACTAATATGATACTGCTTGACTGGAATCGCTCACTTTCTGTCGCAAAACTCATCCCATTCGACTTTCTTGTTTGTGGAACGATCCTTTGGTATTCAGGTTCGCCTTTTCCTCGTGTGCCCCCATCATCCTCAAATGCGCCGTCTTCCAAACACTAGCTTGCTTGTATGTCGGTCAAATCCGTTTCTTTCATCACACGCGAAAGTTGGTCCGCGACATTCTAGCGCACTCATCTGGTCCCCGGCATCAACAGACGAGTATTTTCCCATCACGGGCGCCCTGTACGATCTGATCGCTTCCCTCACTCGCGTCCGGTCCATACCCAATCCACCCATTTCCTTCCAAACCATTTCCTGGCTCCAATTCCGCACCTTTCCTCTCTTCCATTCCCTCCGATCACACCGGGTCCCGTCTCACTATCTCCTGCGACCATCTCACTTGCTTCTGGGACACCACCGTCCCCGCGAAAAGACTAGGTGGCACTCACATCTGAGCCGACTTCCTCTTCCGAGCGTGAAAAACGGCACAGGGCTGCCAGCGAGGCTGGCCAGGCATGGTCAACGCAAAGCCCCCACGACCATGCCCAAGTCCCACGTGGAACAAGTATCCAAGGCAGGCTTACCCTGGATCGATCGAGCGGTCGTATAGTTGTGGGTCGATCGTACCGTGTGGACGTGGGACGTCGAGTCGGATGTGTGTGGATGCGATCGTGCGTCCTTCGTCCCTTCCCTGCTACATTTTGGGGGGCATGTCGACAATTGATCACATGCTGGTTTCCGTTGTCGTTTCTATTCATTTATCTATTCATCTTCGTCTTCTGTCGTCTAGGCTTGAACGACCGATGCTCGAACTGGTGGTTACTGACAGACACACCGTCCTTTCACCCTGTATGCGCCGGACCGTCTCCATCTTTGACGTCCATTCGCCCTCGCTTGCGAATAGAGCCGGAACGCACATGTACTCTGCCACACTATCATTTCCGGCACTGCACCGACCTTTCCTTGATCGTCAGTGCGCAATCGCAAGCATAAAAAGCATGAGATGGTGCCCCAAAAGATCCTGAGCATCGATTGGGTGGGTGAGGTCATTGGCGTGGGTGACGAGGGTGGAGTAGAGGTGTGGTAGGTTGGTCAGAGGATCGACTATTGACTGGTGAAACGTGGGTATTCCACATCTCCTGGGGGCGTAGAGACCGAAGATGGGCGCAATGCAGATATCGACGTGCTTTCTTTCTACAAAGATGTGGAGGTACGAGAAGTGACAAAGAGAGAAGAGAGCGAGGAAAGGAAAGGGTTGTAGCATTGCATCGATACTCCGATGCACAACCAAGATTGACAGCAACTCTCGTGGTACCGCGGCTTTTATACCGATGTCAAAGGTCGGTTTAAGCTAGCGGACACCAATTTATGCGACGTGTATGCTTTCATCTGACGATCGACACTGACGAACTAGCTAGATCGGAGTGCTCCAGGTTGCAACTACCGATCCACCTCGTCTGCTCGCACCACAATACACGTTCTACGTAGCAGGCTAAAAGATGCTACATTCGTGGCAACGCGTTGGGGATGTCGCGTTCGAGCTCAACGGAAAATGCCAGTTGGAGGTGACCAACGGAAATGGGGTCGTGGGGACATCATCAAGGATGGAGATCGATGGGTTCGACGAATATTTGCGGACGACGGAAAGCATCGTGTGTTTTCTTCGTCCGTCGCCAAGACGGGCTCATCGCTATTCTAGCATGTCGCGAGTGCGTGATACGGACCATGCAAGCCTGAGGAGTGGGGAGATCCTCCGGGGCTGTAAACTCAATAGTTGCCTCGGAAAAAGCCGCTGCTGATGGAGTTTTTCCAGCCACTTTCTAAGTACGACAAGGTCCGATTTCATTCCCAAATTTGATCTACAACAAACTTTTTCAGCGTTATGTATGGGCACCATCCCCAAAGTACCTGACGGAAGTCGCAGAACACAGGCTTCACCCAGCTTGGCTCCAAAAGCGCTGTATAGGTCAGGAAAGGGTTGCAGCCCAACCCCACAGCGCCCGTAAAGAAGCTCCCTCGAGACAAACCTGTGCACGCTGCAGAGTTGGAGGATACATGACAGATTGAGCTCAGAAGACGAGGCATATGCATAACTAACCTAACAACCTAACATAAATGTCGATCCGAGTCGCCATTCGAAGCACAACCATGCTCTAATCTTTCACCGACGCTCCAGCGCTAGTCCCTGGTCTCTACCTAACATTCTTGTTTAAACCTGACGCGCATTGTCAATGTCTCTCAACGGTTCGAGTCGAATCGCCTCCGATTCGTTCGCGTCCCCTTCCACGACCTCATCCTGTCCCAGAGTGACATCTGCGTCTGCGATCGCAGACACGGCAGCACCTCCGCCGGCGACGGGTTGCGACAACACACCGAATCCGGTATCAATCCCCTCCCAGCGCCCACGAAGGTCACGGTCATACAGCTCTCGCACGCTGATGATGAACCGCGGCATCATAGGGCATATGGTCACGAAAGATAGCAACCACAAGAAGAGCAACGAAGTGCTGCTTTGTGTGGAGTAGGCGATCATATTATGCACATTGTAGAGCGTATTTCTGGCAGTTCAGAAGAAAATAACAGCGCGGTTAGTTGTTGGGCAAGCACTCGAGAGTGTGGAAAAGCGAGACGCACACAACGAAGTAAACAACTCCATCTCTCACGAGTTGATGCATGTACCGATTGGGCTGCCACTGCTTGGCTGCTTTGTACATCTCGACCGACTGCTTGCAGGTCTGGATAACCGCGAGAATCAAAAGCGTAGCACTGAGAATAAATCGCGGGATTTTGGAATAGATAAAAATCTCGGATGGAACATTGAAGGAGGTATCGCAGTGCGAGAATTTGATAAGTTGAACAACTGTGACTGGAGAAAAGAGTGCAAGGTGACGAAGGATCACATTCGTAAGATACAGTGCTGCATGGGGTTTAGCTCGAGACATACCAGAGATGTAGGTACTGGGATTGTCGAAGATTCCTGTCATGACACAGGAACAAATAACCTGTATCACGTAGATGAACAGGAGGACCCGAAGAACCCATTTGGATCGATTCCACATTGCATACACACGCAGGATCATTACGACTGTAGTGGGAATCATGGTCAAGGGAAGGGAATTAGAGGGTACAGTAACTTACAGTCAGCAGCATTATAAAATATTTCCAACGCCCAGACAAGTACCACGAATAGTATGGTGCCTTTGGGATATTCATGCCTCATGCTGCTAGTGTCACAGGCGATAAATGGATCTGCTTACATCTATGCAACTGTTGTCAATATAGTTTTCAATTGCAATTTAGATGCATACATCTACACAGGAGACCGTCGTTAACGACAGACAAGGCACGAAGTAGAAAAACTGACTCTGACGGGGCCAGGGACAAAGGTAGTGCCAACTGCAAACATATCTGATCAGCTCAATCGACCTCTAATACAATTCTGAACATACAGAATGCATCAAGACTTGACCACGGATCAACCGTTAGCTGTATGATTTTTTATGCTTCATAGCAACAATCGACGTACATAGCGGAAGAAAGACCGACATAACGAACCTACAGAACTGTGAATCTAGAATGTACAATTGAGGTTCCCTGAACTTTTACACGCACCAGAACAAAAATTGTAGAAACTTGGGTCCAGGGCCTGCACTGTAAGACTGTCGGGGACCTAGCCCGTTCAATAATTGTTGGTTCCTTACCCATACATAGTCTACCTTTGAATATCGTCAGCCCACAGATATGATGCACAGAGTAAAATAACATGCCTCTCTCGAAAAGGTGAGGACTGCAAAGGTGGGATTGCAATGCTCAGTTCAGCGTGAAAAGCATAGCGTGTGCACAAGCATCACTCACGATAATCATATACAACAGCAGTGACGATAACAACTGCGCTGGTCTATAAGATCAATCATTGACGGAAAGTATGAGCGAGCGCACGGGATACATAGTTGTCCAGCTGGTCAATCTCCAAAATAGACTGCAGGTCAGAGGACATGGCAAAGATTCAGAGTCGAAGATAGGGAGGTTTTACAGTGATTCAGTGATGAGTTCCACTGGCAGTTATATCACCTATCCGGTGTATTGGATATTTGCTTTGAGACAAGTTTAGAACAGCGAGTGATGTTTGATCTTTGGACGTTCGACAAACATGCGATGCACCGTGATGGAAGGGTGATAATGGCAGGCAGTACAAGAACGTCTTCGTTGCTGTACAGAGAACAGAGACTGTTGAAACACAATAAATTTTCACTCAAAATATTCAATCGTAATCTTCCCTTATCTGTAGTCACGTCATCCAGGTCGGTGGGTTGCGCCGATGGGGCCTGAACTCGACCACGTAAAGTGAATCTAACTGAAAACACCAAGGCGGGGCTGTTTATCCCCCCTCTTTCGATGGAGTATTTCGATGTCGCCGCACGGTAGTATCCAACTACTCGGGCAGAGTCCAACCTTTGATTGGATTGCACATCGTGCGACAAAGGGAGATATGGATATGTCGTTGGGCATACAGTCGTGTGACACTCAAAACGACACTGAAAGCCAACGAAAACGAGAAAACGGAAGAGGTAGGGAGTGGGTGGGGCCGACTCACGTGGTCGTGTCGATCCAATCAGCCCCCAATCCTCTAGCCAACTGTCGGTATCCACAACCCTCCTCAAGCCTGACCCGCGCACCTGACCTGAAGACATGAAATGCGGCGGTGAGTTCACCAACATACATGTCGACCTCGGAAGCCTGCAGGCCGGGTGACGACGGAAGGCAGTGCGGGAGCATCTTCATCGCCATGCAGAAAACAAAGTCTTCACGTATGCAACACAGGGCATGCCGCAGTAAAAGGTTTGGATCGTAATTGCCTTTTGGGATGATGACCATAGTCTAGATCAAACATGCCTCAAGGGCCTCATTTGTCGCTTACTTCGACGCTCCCTCCACGCCCGCACTCAGCCGAACCTATCACAGTGGCCGCCCACTTCTGCCCGTCAATACACATCGAATTCCTTATTTTTGCTGATCTTGACTTGAAGATAGAGCAATCATTTCATCGTAGAATCCTTCTACGTCAACCTACCTGTGAGTTTGGGGTAATAGCCTGGCAACTAAGATTTTGGTGATGACGAGAACCAGCAGCGCCTCTCCGCCAATATTACCAAAGTACTCACCCTCATCCGGGAATGATCCCGAGAACCCCGGTTGCTTCTGCTAACAGTGATCGGAGCCGTGAGGCGTGTGATGGCGTCTGGTGACCCTTGCCCACCAGCGAGTACATTCCAGGGGCGGATACCTACTGAAACAGTCGTCTGATTCAGAGGGCTGTTACAACTGCTTCGGTTGCCACGTGGGACCGAGAACCTGTCAGAACCCTGGACTCGATAACGGCGCAGAGTGTTGCTAGTCGGACAAGACAGAACGAACTGCCTATTGTATTCGAGTGTGGTGGAAAAACAGAGAGAACAAACTAAGGGGCTGTGACGACAGGGCAAGGTGTAAATATGTATCAGATATAGGAGAACGGTTAAACCCGACATGACGTTGCCCCAGAGTATACCAAGCACATTTTATGACAGAACCCGTCCAAGTCAAGATGCCAGATCATCGAGACAACGACCTTACGCAGCTATGTATCCTCTCCCCCCACTGGGAAGGTGATGATAAATGTATGGAGGGCGGGAATGGATGCGATACACATGTCTTGCACATAGAGCGAGAAAGCGATGTATCCCGTTGAGCATACGGTCACATGCAGGTTACAGTCAAAATGACGCTGAAAGCCAACTTGCGCGAAAAAGGAATGGGCGGGGCCTACGCACGTGTCCGCTTCGATCCAACCTACCCCAATCTTCTAACCAAGCGTCGGTGCCCACGCCCTCCTCAATCCTAGACCCGCACACCTGACCCGACGACACGAAATGCGGCGGTGATTTAAGTACCATACATGCCGACCTCGGAAAGTGTTGCAAGCGGGAGAGAGCCCGCACTTGACTAGTATGATTATCCGTCAGAAGAGGGCCTTTGTGAGAGGTGCTGCCTGACCCCCAAGGGTGCATACAGTCGAAAGTGGTTTAACCCCGTCATCGAATGCCACACAAAGGAATAGATCGATTTCGCATGGCTACCTCTTGTTCTTGGCTGTACTGTAAAATTGGCCATTTGGTTGATACAGAGATGCTCGAAGCCCCCGAGGAGGCGATGCAAAGAAAAACAGGTGGAAGCGTCAGAGAACAATGGCGTTGCCTTCCCGCTCAAGAGGAAGGGGAAACACATCACGTGACGATTGGCCGATGAGCAGCGCCACTCACTAGGATCAGCTCGACGAATCCGCAGTTTATCGAGCATCCCACGACAGAGGCCCACTGACGACTGTATCATGGCTCACTGGTCGAACAAGATCTGAACTGGTGTCATTCAGCTAGTTGACGCGGTTTTTTTTAATTCTCCTTTGTCTCGCTACTCAGCCTTGCTCTCAGCGACAAGTAGACATGCCCTCTTTGACCTGCGAGGCGACGAACACCATCCTCGATGGAAACTCTTCATTCCGGAATGATCTCTCTTTGCACTCACCTACTTGCACGCAAGGACTGTATTACGAGCCCCAGGCAGAGGAATTATAATCTTCAGGTCGCCTGAAGAGATATTTGCTCAGCTCGACTTCAGACAAGTGAGGCGTGTACATAAGGAAACAACATGGTTCGTGCTGCACTCCGATCGATATTGCGACTGACAGCGGTGCCCCAGATTGCCCACACCAATTCTGTATCGCCGTGCCCCCAGCACGCTTGTATCATTCCCACCGGGATTGTTGGCGCAACCTGTCGTCGCATCATTGAGCATTTTTTAGTTTCGGCTTGCTATATCATAGGTTCACGCGCCAGTCGACTGACTTCCAATGATTACTTGGCGGTTATATTGACGCTCGAGACATTACTCACATATCCCGCCAGTACGATAAACTAGGAAGCGAATGCGAGACGGAGAGTGCACCGGAAACGTATCCGCAAAGTATGTACATTGAGCTCTGAAGATGAGGCATGTACATAGGTAAATAGCTATCTGACCCGCCATTCAAAGAACCACAATTTCTCCATTCCACCAGCACTAGTGCTCGTCCCCGGTTTCTACCCTAAATCCTCATTCAAACCTCCCGCGTACTGTCCCCCAATGGTTCGAGTCGAATCGCCTCCGATTCGTTCGCGTCCCCTTCCACGACCTCATCCTGTCCCGGAGTGACATCTGCGAATGCGATCACAGACGCGGCAGCATCTTCACTGGCAACAGGTTGCGACAACACACCGAATCCTGTGTCAACCCCCTCCCAGCGCCTACGAAGATCACGGTCATACAGCTCTCGCACGCTGATGATGAACCGCGGCATCATAGGGCATATGGTCACGAAAGACAGCAACCACAAGAAGAGCAGCGAAGTGCCGTATTGTGAGGCCTCTTCGTAGACTATAGTAGTCACATTGTAGAGCGTATTTCTAGCAGTTCAGAAGAAAATCACTGAGTGGTCAGTTGTTGGGCAAGCACTCGAGAGTAGGATGTATGGGGGAATTAATCGTGACGAACGAGAGTGTGGAAAAGCGAGACGCACACAAAGAAGTAAACAATTCCGTCTCTGACGAGTTGATGCATGTACCGATTAGGCTGCCACTGCTTGGTTGCTTTGTACATCTCGATCGACTGCTTGTAGGTTTGGATAACAGCGAGAACCAAAAGCGTAGCACTGAGAATAAATCGCGGGATTCTGTAATACATGAAAATATTGGGTGAAATGTTGGTGAAGGAATTGCAATACGAGAAACTGGTAAGTTGAACAACTGTGACTGGAACAAAGGGTAGAAGGCAGCGAAGGGTCACCTTCGTGAGATGCAATGATACATCCAGTATAGCTCGCCGGGACGTACTGGAGTTGTAGGTGCTGGGACTGCCGTATATGCCTGCAAAAACAGAGGAACAAATAATCTGTGGCACGTAGATGAACAGGAGGACCCAAAAGATCCATTTGGATCGATTCCACATTGCATACACACGCAGGATCATTACGACTGTAATTGGGAACCATGGTCAAGGGATGGGAATTAGCGGGTACGGTGACTCACAATCAGCAACACCAAGGAAGATTTCGAACCCCCAGAGATATACCATCATTAGTATGGTGCCTTTGGAATATCCATCACTCGTATCGATAGTGTTGCAGGCAATAAATGAATCTGCTTACATCTGTGGAATTGTTATCGACATAGCTTGCAATTTCGATTTAGATGCATACGTCTACACAAAAGATCGTCATCAACGACAGACAAGGTGCGAAGCGGTAAAACCGACTCTGACGGGGCCAGGGAGAAAGGTAGTACCAACTGTTAACATATCTGATCAGCTTGATCGACCTCCAATACAATTCTGGACATACAGAATCCATAAAGACTTGACGATGGATTAACCGTTAGCCGTATAATCTTTATGCATCATGGCAACAATCGACGTACATAGTGGAACAAAGACCAAAATAACGAAGCTATAGAACTGTGAATTGTACTATGGGATTTCCTGGACTTTTACACGCACCAGAACAAAGCTTGTAGAGACCCGGGTCCAGGGTCTGTGCTGTTAGGCTGTCAGGGACCTACTAATTGCTTGATAATTGTTACTGCCTTACCCAAACATAGTCCACCTTTGAATATTATCAGTACACATGCAAATATGATGGCAGAGTGACGTAATAACATACCTCTCTCGAAAATGTGAGGACTGCAGTGATAGGATTGCAACACCCAGTTCAGCGGAAAAGGATAGCGTGTGCATTGACAGCATCACTCACAATAATCGTACACAACAACCGTGACGAGAGGAACTACGCTGGTCTATAAGATGAATCGTTGACGGAAGGTATGAGTGAGCGCACGGGATATATAGTTAGACATCTGACGAAGCTCCAAAGCAGACTGCAGGTCAGAGGACATGGGAAAAATTCAGAGTCGAAGAGAGGGATGATTCAGTGATGGGTTCAGCTGGCGGTTATATCACCTATCCGGTGTATTGAATATTTGCTTCGGGACAAGCTTAGAACAACGAGCGATGTATGACCCGTTGGACATTCGACAAACATGCGATATAATTATATCTAAGGGGGGATCAAAAATAAGCCATGATGGACGGAAGGCAGTGCAAGAGCGTCTGTTTCTGTGCAGAAAACGGAGCCTTCGAGTATAAAACACAGGAAATTTTCACTCAAAGGATTCAATCGTAATCTTCATTTACGACGATGACCATATATCCGAACGGCACGACACAGCATACCCTCAAGTAATGTCGTAACTTGCGCAGCTCTGGGTTAAATCGCGAGGCGCAGATGCGATAAAAGTACTAGAACCGGAGGCAGTCATCGGGCGGTGTTTGCTGTCCAGCGCTTGAAGCTTGATATTTTGTCTGTGGCTGTGTTTCATCCAACTTTCCATCAGTCTTCGGCGTGGTCATCAAGATGTGTGTTTGTGGCATTCACCAACCTTCTTTGAGAGTGAGCACTGCACAGCATGAAAACGATAAGTGATATCATGACCTGTGGATGCTTGAGCGCCTCTGAGCCAAGTCCGAGGAGCAGATAAATTCTAGGGCCAGAAAGACATCCACCACAGGTTAGTACACCACGCCTCCCCTGACCGCCAATCATCAAAGCATCGCCCTTGCTTCCCCATTTTGCGGTCACAATGGAACGAAGCACCCGGAATTCTTCGTGAGCCGTGATCGCACTCGTCAAACCATCATTTCCTTTTCTGACCCAATGGACGTCACGACCACCCTCATTGACGAAGCCTCATGTAAATAACTCACCAGTGGGTAGCACACACCCTTCTGGTCGGAGACAACCTCGACCACTCTCAACCCCCTCCAGCGGAAGTTCGCAGGGCCAGATTCTTCAGTGACGTGTTAATACGGGATCAAGTCTTAACTCGGGCGCTCCGAAATGCATCGGACCGACGAGGCCAAGATAAGCCCCATTTTTCCCACTCCTGTTTGTCTTATTGGTGAACATCACCGGAAATTATAGAATACTTTTCTGAATACAATGGAGAAGGATAAGAAGGGGGCTATAAATAAAAGAAAGGGAGAATATATACGTACGGTCTGGCAGAGATCTGCCAGAATGATTGTCAGCCAAAGAAGAGACGCAACACACCGGTGAAGAAGTGAAAAGCGGAATTGATGGGTTCTAAATGAGATGAAACGCGCCCACAAATGGGAGAGGCACTGCGTTACGACAATGTCTATGTGTTTTCCCCCTTCGGTACAGTTGGATCGTGTGTACGTACATCGTTTAGCTCAGGACACACAGCGTATATGCCTCGATTTTATAATGAACGTTTAAGCCGCGTTCCGAAGCACCATACTTCACCAGGGAAGGCAATGATAGATGGAGGGGGCGCTGGAATAGATTAACGCATATATTGCAGATGGTGTCACGGTGGGGATTTGTCGTTGCGGTATGTCACGGTTGGATGAGCAGGTTACATTCAAAACGACGCTAAAGACCAACGTGCGCGCAAGCAAGGAAGAGCCATGGAATTTAGTGTGGGGAGTGAGGGGACAGGGCCTAGTCACCCGTCTACTACAATCCAACCATCCACATACCTACCCCCTCCGCCTAGTTTTCAGTGTCCGCAACACAAATTTATGGGGCACGAACAACGTCGAATATCTGACTTGACAACATGGGATATGGTGGTGAACGTAACAGCATGCAAGCTGCCCTGGGAAGCCACGTCACTGACGGCCCTCGCGGCTGAGGGAACCCGGACCGAGAGAGGAGCAACTCAGCAACGTAAGCGATGTCAGTGCCTGCGATTCTAGGGGAGACGGTTGGAGTCTTGGACGAACCTGCCTGCGCAGGTGATTTGGGAACCGACAGATTTAGGGGGGTCCAATTTCGTAGGAACATATTCGGCAAGGGAACGCGGTTGGAAATGTTGGCGAGGACGTCGACAAGGAAAGGCTTGGGATTTGAACGAATCCCAAATCACGTGATGACCACAGCACTCAGAGTATACGCCCGGATATCCTTGTCTTTTTCGCGTTATCCATTGGTATGACATTCAAAAACCTGATCGTAGTCGTTGAGGATAGGCTTTGTTTGACTTGGCTCGTGGTCAGTACAGTTTCCTGGTCCTTCAACTCGTGACCTCGCCTACTACTCTCCTTCGTGAGTATTACTCGTTTGAAGTCGTTTCTAGCTTCTCCATACCATATGAGAACTCCCGTTTCGTCACGATCATCCTCGATAGCTTATACACCTTGCACCTTATGCCCAAGTTCTCCAGCACTTGCTGTCGCGGCCAGGTTCAGCCCCAAGGCACCGAGGGGAGGCATTTCGCTGTAGGGCCTCAATGTGAACCCCTTCCTGGCACCGCAGTAGACATGAATACTAGCCTGAAATTTAACCAATATTCTGCTTTGGCGTGCGTCCATTGACCTCGTCCTGTGTCTTCTTACTTGCAGGACTCTTACACATATTGAGGTAGGCATGATGGAGGGCCTGTTGTACTTGCTTTCAGAATGCGCCGGCTGGAGATCGTTCGGCTCCAACCGTTCCCCCCGCAAATGCCAAGATTTTTTTTCTTGGAACCCGGACACGTCAGGCATGTCCATCTACGGTGGACTCATGCAGTTCCGCGCACGGGACCCGCCCCTGAATGTTTCCTCTCTCAACTTTCCATGATGTCCGACGGTGTGCTCCATCCCGATCTGAGCTATTAGGCATTTGAGTATACGAACACTTCCTCTTGTGTCATTAGAAACAGAACGTCGAGGTCGGATCTTGTGATGAACCAGACCAATATATTTATTCAATCCCAGGGTTGGTGGCTTGTAATCAATCTAGTGTCGCGTCCGAGCATTATGATTAATGACTCTCCATGTAAGGCATCCCTCGAAAGAGACCCATCGTATCATGGCTGATTACATCGATGAAGTCCTGGACCAGTCAGTGTTGCATAAACAGATTGGTTGGGAATGAAAAATGTACCCTTTTTTTATTTGCGTGAAAAAGCTTGCAGCACAGACCAAGACGCACATTCAGAAGAGAAGCTCCCTGCAGCGTTGAGAGGTACACGACCCACCGAACTCTGAAGACGAGGTATATGCATAGGTAAAATAAATATTCGAGTCACTATTCAATATACCGCCACTCCCTATCACTTGCTATTGCACCAACACTAGTGCCCATCCCCGGCTTCTACCTAAATACCTCATTCAAACCCGACGCGCATTACTGTCTAACGTTTCGAGTCGGATCGCCTCCGATTCGTTCGCCTCGCCTTCCTCGACCTGATCCTGCTCCAAGGCGATATCTGCGAAGACGATTGCAGACAAGGCCGCGTTTTGACTGGCAATAGTAGGTTGCGACAACACACCAAATCCGGTATCAATCCCCTGCCAGCGGCGATGGAGATTCTGGTCATACTGCTCCCGTACGGCGATGATGAACCGAGGAACAACGAGGTATGAGGCTATGTAAAAAAACAAGGCCGCTAAGAGTAGCACCGGAATGTTACTTTGGACTCCAGAAGTAAAAATTGCAGCAATGTTCCTAGTAATTCGTTAGTCTTTTGATGAGTATGTGGGTCATGGGTGGGAGAACGTGATGGTAATGAACAAGAGACATACAGACGTACACAAGGAAATAAAGGATTCCATCTTTCACGAGTTGTTGCATGTACCGATTAGGCTGCCACTGCTTGGTCGCTTTGTACATTTCAACTGACTGCTTCAAGGTTTGTGCGACAGCGAGAACCAAAAGTGTGGTACCCAGAACAAATCGCGGGATTTCAAAATACCGTGCAAACAGGACCGGGATGTTTAAGACAGTGCAAAAAGAGAAATTGTTTGTTTGCACACTTGTGACTTGGGGAAAGGGTACCACATGATATAGGCCACCTTTTTGAGATTACGGTGATGCATAGAATGCAGCTCGTGACATACCTGAGAGATATGTATTGTAGATACCTGTAAGAACAAAGGAAGTAATGACCTTGGGCACATACATGAACAGGAGGATGCAAAGGATTGTTTTGGATTGATTCCACATTGCATATACTCGCAAGATCATTACCACTATAATGGAAATCAGAGCCTGGTGGACTGGGACAAGGGGAACAGGGGGAACAGTAGCTCACAATCAGCACCAATAAAGAATATTGCACGCTGCCAGAGAGATACCAGATATATTACAGTACCTGTGAAATATCAATGTCCCATAGTGATAGTATATCAGACAGTAAATCAATTCACATACACCTGTGAAACTGTGATGAACACAGGTGTCGATCAGATGTGAGATGCATACCTCTGTGGGAAGAGAATCGTTAGTGATAGACAAGGTGCAAAGCAGGAAGACTAACTTCGACAAGACCAGTGAGAAAAGTACTACCAGCTGTGGATGGATCTAATTAGTTTGATTAACCTCCAATTTAGTTTCAAACATACAGAGGCTCATAAGGCTTAAGCATGGATTAACAATTAGCTGTGTAATTTGCTATGGATCATAGCAACAATAGACGTACATAGTGGAACAAATACCAACATAGCGGACCTACAGAATCATCAATTTGGGGCATCTGAAATGGTGTGGCCCCTTGATACATACTACAACAAAGATTGTAGAGACCCGGGTCCAGGATCGGCACTGTGGGAATATCAGGGGCCTCGTAGTTCCTTGACAATGGTCTCTTCATTACCCAAACATAGTCTATCTTTGAATATTGTCAACCGACGAATGAGATGTGGAGAGGAATAGCACACCTCTCTCGGAAATGTGAGTACTGCAGTGATAACGTGGCGAGTTCACTTCAGATTGAAAAGTATATTGTACACATGAACATCACTCACAATAATCATACACAACAACAGTGACAATAATAACTGCACTGGTCTATCAGATTAATTCCTCAACCAAAGGTATGAAGAACCACACGGGATACATAGTTATCCAGCTGGAGAGACTCCAGAACAGATTGTAAGTCGGAGGACATTGCGAGTAGAGACGAAACAACGGTTCCTGACGGGAGTGATTTGGTCTTGGGTTCCCCTTGCAGTTATATCTTATACCTAATCTTCGCCTCGTGACTTGGTTGGAACTCCGAGCCATGTGTGACCAACCAATCCCCCAGTGTTCGACAAACGTGTGATGCGGTCCGATAGTATAAACTCGGCACAGGTCGTTTTCAGTGAAAAGACTGATTCATGGTTCTCATTCGGATCATGATAATATCCCATCACTTTTGATTGCAGGTAAGAAATCTTGAAACAGTGTCATCAGCCTCAGAGAACTAGATAGTGTTATTGAGGTTAACACCGCATTTCAGAGTCCTACTATATATATACAGATCAGAAATTCCACAGGAACTTCTTTGGTCACCTTTTGAATATCAACCCTCGTCAGCGCTCCTTCTACGCCCGCACTCAGCCCGAAGTAGTGACAAGGAGCACCGCAATAACTCGGAGACGAAGAATGTGGTGATGACGAGAACCAGCAGTGCCCCACCACTAATACCAAAGAACTCACCTTTATATATGGCCATCTCATCCAGTGGGGGAACTGCGGAGGTGATGCAGGGGATCATAGCTGCTTCTGTGCTTGATAATCCGTGATAGACTATCCATAAAATTGGGGTAATCGCCCGGTGACTAAAAATTCAGTGATGACAAGAATCGGCGACGCCTCCCCGCCGATATCAGAGTACTTGCCCTTATCTATGGCCACCTCATCCTCATAGGGGAGCTGCGGAAATGTTGCAGAGGACCGCGGTTGCTTCTGCTAACAGTAAGTTGAGCGGAATGGAGAAGATATATCAAAGAGCAAGTTTCGAAAACGCTGTAGGAAGAAGGAAAAAACTGACCACACGCCAAGTTGCATAAAATCCTGGATACGTACCGATACACAACGCGAAGAAGAAACAAACTCGAAAAACCATATATGGCTGGTTATCATGTGACATCCCTTGATCGCGGATTGTGCGCGCCAGAATTGTTCGATGATAATCTTCTCCATTTCTTCTACATAACCCACTGCTTCGACGCTGACCCCACCAGCTGTTTCCTTTTTGAGCGGTCGGAAGGGGACATCTTCAGCGCCATGTCTACATCTTCCTTCACTAACACTTCCATCTGCTTTTCCTTACCCATCTTCGAACGCCATCCCATATGAAAATGTCCACCTGTCTGGGACTTCTCACATCGCCCGCAGCGCTGAGTTCGTCCAAAACCTCGAGCATCTCTATTCCGGGCCGAGGGACGACTTGACGTGACAGTCGTCCGTTATCCAAGAACAAGAGATGCTCGCGCGAGGAACCGATGGATTGCACCGACAATTGGGTAGGGGAGGAAGGGGGACAGTTTGATTAAAGTAGGCGGGTGAGTAGGTTTCGTTACCCCCTCACCAAATTTCCCAGCTCTTCCTTACCTTCGCGCACGTTGGTTTTCAGCGTCGACACCAACCTGCACATCCCACGTGGTATACGACGGTATGCACAACGACGATTCCCCATGCGCGTATGTGCAGTCTACACATTCCATCGCATCGAGACCGTACTCTGCAGGACCCTCTGGCACAACCGCAGTGCTGCCACTCATTGTCAGACGATGTTGGCCCACTCCACGTGACGGCATACTTCTTGATGATTACGGTTCAGATCAGTGTTGGCAGAAGCAACCATGGTCCCCCGCATCACTTCCGCAGCTTCCCCATTGGATGAGGTGGCCATAGATGAAGGCGAGTTCTTTAGTGTCGGTGGTGGGGCACTGCTGGTTCTCGTCATCACCAAATTCTTCGCCTCCGAGTTATTATGATGCCACTTGTGACTACTTCGGACTGAGTGCGGGCATAGAAGGAGCGCTGATGAGGGTTTGCAAATATATAATCATGGCGACCTTACTACTCATAACCTCCCTCGAGGACTCCGATTCCCCATCATAGTTTGTTGTTACATCTGCCATGTCCTCCGACTTGCAATCTACTTTGGAGCTTCTCCGAACAAATAATTATATGACCGGTATGGATGTCTACAGAGGTGACCCTTTCTCAACAATTTGTCTTATTGACGATTGCAGTTGTTATTATCACTGCTGTCGTGTATGATTATCGTGAGTGATGCCATACATCCTATCCTTTTCGCTCTGAAGTGACCATTCCAATGCTACCACTGTAGTCCTCACCTTTTCGAGAGAGGTATGTTATTTCGCTGTCCACATCATATTTGTTGGTCTACATGAATCACGTTACTCAAAGATAGACTATGTTTGGGTAAGGAAGCAACAATTACCGAGCACGCACTAGGCCCATGAAAATCCCACAGTGCAGACCCTGGACCTGGGTCTCTACCATCTTTGTTCTGGTGCGTACAAGGGCTCGGGGGACACTCCATTTCATGCTTTCGAATTTGATAGCCCTGTAGGTCCGCTATCTCGGTCTTTGTTCCGCTATGTGGGTCTATTATTGTTATGATGCAGGGCAAATTACGCAGCTAATGGTTAATCGTGCTCAAGTCTTGATGCCCTCTGTAAGTTCACAGTTACATTGTGAGTTAATTGAGCTGATAGGATATATTGACAGTTGGTAGTTCTTTTGTCCCTGGTCCC
Source organism: Butyriboletus loyo (assembly GCA_038093515.1). Lineage (NCBI taxonomy): Eukaryota > Fungi > Basidiomycota > Agaricomycetes > Boletales > Boletaceae > Butyriboletus > Butyriboletus loyo. Next base: position 41,789 of record JBBPSI010000171.1, read on the forward strand.
GCCAGAGTGAGTGTTTCTCGTTTTGCACCTTGACTGTCATTAATGACCATCACTTGGTAGACGTATGGATCTACATTCGGAGTGAACACTATGCTGATAACAGTTCCACAGGTGTAAGTAGATTGACTTACCGCCCACCACTATCAGTACGAAACATGGATGTTCCAAAAGGTACCATGATGTATGTGGTATTTGAGTGGACATTCATAATATTTTATAATGCAGCTGATTGTGAGTTACTGTACCACCAATTGCTTTCCCCAGATCATGATTTCAATTACAGTCGTAATGGTCTTGCGGGTGTATACAATATGGAATCGATCCAAAACGATCCTTTGGGTCATCCTGTTCCTCTACGTGCCACAGGTCATTCTTGCCTTTGTTCTCACAGGCATCTATGACAATACAAATACAAACGTCTCAGGTATGTCTCGAGCTAAACTGCATGCATCACTGCACCTCACGGAGGCCGCCACCTTTCACTCTTTTCTTCAGTCACAGTCGTTCAGGTTATCGATTTCTCCGTTTGCAGCTCTTCGTGGACCGAAACCCAATCCAACATTTTCAAGTATGATAAAATCCCGCGAATTTTTCTCAGTGCTATACTTTTGAGTCTCGCTATCGGGCGAACCTTGAAGCAGTCAGTTCGGATGTACAGAGCGACCAAGCAGTGGCAGCCTAATCGATATGTGAAACAATTCGTGAAGGATGGAATTCTTTATTTCTTCGTGTATGTCTCTCTCTTCTATTTTCATTCGTCACCATCGCGTTCTCCCATTCATGATGTACCACGTTCCCCCCAAAACTAATCACTCCCCTGTTTTCTTCTGGACCACCAGGAACGTGCTTTACATTGACAATATCAGTGCGATAGTCCAAGTCGAGGCGACATTGAACAGCGTCTGGGCACTCTTCTTGGGCTTGTTTCCTTTCATAGTCATATTCCCCTTGATGCCTCGGTTCATCATCAGCGTGCGAGAGCTGTATGACCGTGACCTCCGTGGCCGCTGGATGGGGGTTGACACCGGATTCGGTGCGTTGTCTCAACCCATTTGCAGCGAAGACGCCGTCGTGTCTGCGATTGCATTCGCGGATGTCGCCCCGGGGCAGGAGCAGGTCGTAGAGGGGGACGAGAATGAATCGGAAGCGATTCGACTCGAAACAGTGGGAGATGTCGACGAGACGTGTCGTTTGAAGCATGAATTGATGACCTGGAGCCAACGGGGTTAAACAATGACAATAACAATAACGCTGGGGGTGTTGGTGAGACATATGTACGAGGACGGATGTGCTTCGGATGTACGTTTTGGCTATGCAGGCTGAACGTACTGTACTATACATAGCATGTGTATCGTATTTCATGGATGATAGAAACATGTATGACCTCCATTTCCTCCGATCACACCGGGACCGGGTCTCATCTCGTCACCGTATATCGGGGCACCACCACCACCGCATGAGACAGGACAGGAATTGGACTTGAAAAAAAAACTATAAAAAAAAACTAAAAACACGTTTGCGACTCCAGCCCTCTGAACGCATCCCCTTCTCCGATGGACAAGTTCGTGTGATTCGGCGACCCTCACGTTCTCCGCGTTTTGGATGTTACGAATATGATGCTTACGACTCCGTGCCTGATACTAATTAGTACCTACCCGAACCTTGTCGAGACTCGAGAGTAAGACGAACGACTCAATGAGACATATTCATATTTCGAGCACAGTTGACGGTTGATTCGTGATCAAGTCTTGATAGGTTCAGAATTGTGTTGGAGGTCGATTGAGCTGAGCGACCAATCAGGGGGCACCATTGGCCCGGCGTAAGGTAGCCGTCGAGCTCGTCTTTGTTGTTGCGAAATCTTTACGTTCCACCACCCCGAGTAGACATCTAAATAGGGTCTTTCATTGACGGACAAATCTGGTATCACGGACGAAAACGAGGTTCCCCATCAATGACGTCCCAACCAGTGTTCCTTGTGGACAGATCTAAATTCGTTCATGTCATCTTCTACGCCCCAACGAACGCATGCCTAGCCTTGATCTTCTGCCCGTCTCTAATCCCGGCCCACCAACTCAACCCGAGGGACACGATACATGCAACAAGGGTCACCTGTAAACTGCTCACGTAACATGCCTTGCCATCCAAACACCGATGTTCCGAGGAAAACTCGCGTGACACCAAGCTGATCAACGACCGGACATGCGTCCCCAATGAAGAACCTGTGCCCTGTATGTGCACATGGGCGTCTAGGTTCCGCCCAAACATGAGCGAGAAAATGTTACCCCCGACGACGGGCGAGAAAAAGACGTAGCCCCAGTTCTCAGAAAAGTGAGCTGGTGACAAGGAACATGAGTTGACACAACATCAAGTTTTCATGCACAAACGTAGACCTACGCATCCCGAACCACTCGATGACGATTATAGGGCAACACCCGAACAAAGATCCGTATGCAAGCCCCAACAAAAGGGTCGCTATCCACAGTGTCTCGACGGAGGAGACAGAGATCGCAATTGCTTGGGAAATAATGAAAAGAGATGAGACAATGCAGAAACAGTAGGCGCGTGGAAGGCGAAAACGGGTGTATGTAAAGTCAGAAATTACGCCTGAAGTATGGTTGGTCATGATTAGACAAGTGAGCGGGCAAAAAATTCACCAATCAGAGCGCGTCCTGCGCAGTTTCCTATACTCAGAATAGATACTTGAGCAGCTTGCCACTTTGAGGCTTCAATATCATCATAGACCGTATGTGTTGCGGCGTAAAGCGCTTGTGAGATTGAACCGACGTTGTTTATATCTATAAAGGGAGAATGAATTGCGCCGGCTTCAAAAGAGTCAAATGCACTGACACATGAGACCAGTGCCGCTACCTATGGAGAGGAGACTAAGCGTCGATCCAGGAGATCCATAACGATAGCTACTCACATATGGCCATGATTGCGAAGACAAGGTAGAAATCAGGAGTGAGCCACAATCGCTTTCCGTGAATGTCCTGCAGCCCGTTTTTACCAACAACACTTCTTCAAAGGGAAAAACGCACTGGAAGGTTCGACTTGATAGCGGAGGGCGCGACATGGACCTGATCCAAGGTTTGCTCCTGCCTGTGGGATAGGAGTGGTGCGGCTTCCGCAACCACCTCAGCATCTACCTCAGAATCTGACACTACCTGCGATTGCCTCATAAAGACGACAGCATCTCTACTCGGGATGGGATCGTATCCCTCGATCGTGGTTTCGTGCCGCGTATTGTAATTCGTTGGAGGCAGAGGAACAGGCTTGACGATGAACAGACCTAAAAACGTCGGGATAGCTGTTCCAAGAGCGAGGAGTAATAACAATGCAGATGTATCCCCAGGAAAGAGCGTCTGCGCAGCCAGCGAGAAGCAGAAAGCTGAGAGCCCGAAACCAGACATAACAAGACCAGTGGTGGTGGCACGCTAAGGAAGATCAGCTGCGTGTACTCGGCACAAACACAGAAGGCGGAAAGGAAAGTACACGTACAGCGCTGGACGGGAAACTCTTCGCGGTCGTGTTGATAGCGGCACCGATCCCCGCATTTCCTCCCAAGCCTGTCATGAAGTTGCACGTCACGAGTAATGCAAGATGGAGTGCTGAAACAGTCACGCCATCGCCTATTCCATCGTCGTATATCTGTTTGATACCCAGGTAGCCGAGGAGAAAACAGATCGAGGCACCGATGAGCGGGATTCGTGGGCCCTTGTGGTCGACGATACGACCCCAGATAGGACCAGAGGTGGATGCGCCCACTGTAAAAATAGATCAACCGAGGGTTAGAGTGGGCATATGAACCCATACTGTTTCCTGCGAGGCCGATGATATTAAGTTGTGTGTGTGATACTCGAAGGCGAGCACCGAGCTGAGGTGAATAGGCTGACAGGAATGTTCATGGGAGAGAGAGATTCGGAGGCGAAGAACACACCAGAATATAGCTATTAAAACGCGATCACCCTTAGTTAGTGTTGTGTTCTATCAACGTGGTATCGAGCCCACCCACATAATTAGTTCCAGAGCTCAGCGCAACAAGGACGGATCCAAGGAGCGTGACGATCCGGGATGTACTAAACACTTTGTCTGACGGTGCTGAGACCCATTTGGCGTTCACCGACTCCATTGCGGGTTGCGGAGACGGTGGTGGAGGGAAATAAAGCGGGACTGAGCTAGCGCCGACCCTGAGCCATTTTATCATGTAGGAGACTCCATTACGCAATATAAATAGCGATGCTGATCAAACTATATCAGCCTTGAATCGCATCGGTTATTTTCCCACGCACATATGCTAGACGTTACTTTGTTCCGAACGTTGATGCTGCTTTCAAGTCCCACAAGAGAGTTGGATCAATGGCTGGTTATTACAATGTGTCCCATGCGACTTGACTCGGACAGTATCCATTGAAACAGCTACAACCCCTCGCTACCGAATCTGTTCGTTTCCGATTCGCTTGCGCGGACAAGTGCATCCGAGATCTCGATCGTCTTCCCTGTGTCTATTCTGAGTGGATGCGACTTGGCTATACAATTGTTACAAGAGGCGGTCACGTGCTAAATCGACGTTTGCGGACCCTTCGATGACGGAGCTACCCCCTTTCAGCTCCATTCGCCCTTGGGTCAGGCAGGAGTTATTGTCTATGACCTGCACGAGCGGAGGAGGGTCGGGGGTCGCGCCGGCCACACGAGAGGTCCTCTTCGACTAGTCAAGCGCAGGCTCTGGCCCGGCCGACGTCGCTCAACCATTCTTCGTCCACCCGTCTGCGCATATAGTTGCATGCCACCGTGAGACGAGAAAATTACAGTCAAATCGACGCTTTGGAAGAGCTATGAAATCGGCGGGGCCTACTCGTCTGCCTTGATTCGACCACCTCTAGCCCGTCCGTCCAGTTGTCAGTGTCCGCGACCCAGACTGATGGACACGAACAACCTCGACACTAGCCCCATGCACCTGACCCAACAACGCACAATACGGCAGTGAGTTCACCAGCATATATACCGGCCTCGGAATACTGTCACCGCCGACCTCGAACCCAAGGACAGTTCCCCTTTGGGGTACTGTGTGCGATCTATACATTGTGCCGCATGGTTACCCGCGCTTCCTCCGTCTATTGTCATCTTTCCTGGTCGAGTATGGTGTTCCGAAATACCACTATAGTAACACACACACATATATATGCTTCGTGTTCCGAGCTGGACGGTGCAGTACAGATGAACTAGCTGCTTCGGAAGGAAGAAGGTGGACATGGTTGTCTCTTCAAATTATGGACGTGTTTGATCTGATTCGACCTATTTCTCAGGAATGGTACACAACACAGAGCTAAAATGGTTGTCATGGGCCTGTGAGTCTCCAAGCATTGCTTTGACTGCTGGGTGACCATATCTCGCATAGAAGACGGAGGTCCTGATGTGCGTTGGCTCAGAAAAGAAAATACAACATTCGATGAGAGCGATCACGGTGTTCGAACATCGTGGGGTTCGTTCTTCGGTACCAGCGAAGAGGGAGGCAGGAGAGGGTGGTCCTGCTAAAGGCTTTGATGGTTGGTGATCGGGCAGAATTGCGGTATACAAACTGGCCGTGGTACAGGAATGGGCAGAGATGTCTCGAGGCATTGCGAGTCGCTGGGAGAGACGACGTTGCTGCGGGCGGGGCCTCGTGTAAGGCAGTCGTCTCGATAATCTGTCATCCACGTCACACTTCCTGAGTATCCGATGTAGGGAATGGTCTCTCGAAGTTTCTCCTCTGCTCATACGATTTGGCTCCGCGATGCAAAACGTTTCAGGACCTAGGCAGTACTTTCGAGACCAGCGCAAGTACTGTTGACCGGGACGGGCTGTCACGACCGCATGTCGCAAGCTCTGGCATTAAAAAGAAATTGCCCGGTTCCAACCCCGCGCAACATCAACCCATGGGTCCGTGTACTCGAGCTGTGAACGCTTTCCTCGGGATCGCATATCGATACCCGATTCGGATATCCTGGCGCATGGTCGCCGTGGTCATGGTGGTGCACTCTCTGTACGTCGTTGGGGCTTATGCTCGTCTTTCCGGGCCTGGGATACCCGCACGCCGAAACAGGAACGCAGAAAAACGCACGACGAAAGGATTAATAACTCTGCGGGAAGGATATGTCGCTGAAAATATTTATCACGTACAGAAAAGCAGTGGTATATGTGCTCGGGCACACGTCATTTGTGTGTATGCCTCGGTTTGCTGGGTTCGAGCCGACCGGATCTCTCTTCAGATGACCTAGTACATATGACATTTCCGTCGCATGTAAGCGGGTTAATGCAACGAAAGATCACCCAGGGCGCTAGAACGAGGAAAAGAGAGACAGCTTAACCAGGGCGGAGAAGTAAACCAACTAATTGTGGAATAATGAGCGAGTTCGTGCTGAAGATAACGCCGCGCGTAGCTGTGGGGTTGAAAGTGGGTATGCTGAGCTGTAGTTGAGGAGAGCCCAATAGCGAGAAAAGTAGGAGAGAAAAACAAACCCGTCAATCAAGCCTCGAAATACTTCAATGCAATCAGTCGGGTATCTTCTGAAGGGTACCTCACATCGTCGAGAGTCATCAAGCCTAATCCTCAGGCCCAATACCTGATCGCCGAGAAAGCGTCACCCACCCTAAGTTCCAATAAAAGCAATGCTCCGGGTCATCACAAGATCCGATTGTTGACGTTCCGACATGAATGATGAAGAGGTTGTGTTCGCGTACCTAAACCTTGATACCCCAGACCGAAATCGAGCGCAGCGTAGTAGATTTGATGGAGGGGACGTTGAGCGGTGGGTTACGTTCGTGGAACTATGCGAGTCCGTTGTAGAGTGATTAGATCCATGCTTGATCCCCAGCGCCCTGGGTACCATGGCTGTACACGTCGGTGGCGAGAAAAATTCTTGGCGTTCAAGGGTTATAGAGATGCGTCGTTTGGACGAGGTCTTGGGCCGCTTGCGGAAGATGATGGCCCTTGACTGGTCAAGAATAAAACTTGCATGTCTCAGGGACCGAGACCCAAAGAGACCGAACAATTCTTCCCAGTGGCTGGAGGTAGTTGCTATTCACTGAGGTTCAGAACAATGCTTACTTGACGGGAAAAGAGATGGAGTAGAGAATGGTCCCTGGATCTAAACCGTTGGTTAGTATAAGAATATGGTCGCTACTTGCACTGTGTCAATCACTCACGCTAGCACGAACGCGAAACTAACTTCGCATGATAAAATCATGAGGGTAACAGCTGCTTGGCGACAGTTGAGGATGTGCGAGACGGTACTCGGGCTGACCACTTGCATTGCAGGTCAGAACGGTCAGATCTGTTGGAAATTGCAATGCAGCACTTACGGCGTAATCCAGGTGTCATGTCACCCGCAACATCTTAATCAAACAACCTCTTGGCATGCTGTGCATTCATTTAGGAGATTATAGCGGGTGCCCCACATCATGCCTGCCTCAACTGTATAAAACTCCTGCAAGTAAAAAGGTTCAGGACTGGGCCAATCAGTTCAGTGGTGGACGCACCCCAAATGAGAAGATTCAGGCATGTATCATTTGACAACGTCTGGTATTGGAAAGAAAAAGACCCTATATTTCAAACCCCGCTATGTCATGTGATCTTTGGTTTTCGTCTCACGTGGTGATGCCAACCAGCGCCGAGAATCGCTCGGCGGGGACGGCGAACGCAGACTGCACCATACGAGTGTGCCCGCTCTCCTCATCTCCTCCAGTCAACGGTATCCAGAACCTCAACTGTTGAATTCACCAGAGGAAAGCTCTTCCTTGCTCCCAGGTACACTGGCTTTTAGCGTCGTTTGGATGGTCACCTGCTCATCACGCAAGGAGACAATCCCTTTTTCTCGTCCCAGGTGTAATATATGCATTGCATCGGTTCGGTGCCATCGCCTTTTCCGTCTATAGTCACCTTCCCTGATCGAATATCGTGCTTCGGAACACAGCTTAAATGACCATCATAAAATCTATGCACATACATATGTGCTATATTCTCAGTGGAATGGGTCCCATGTTGGAATTGAAGCAGGACTACATGATGTCCTGCTTCCATATACTATCTCTCTGGTTCACCGACTCAACCCAGAGGAGCGTAAGTATCCAGAGCTTATGAAATCACTTATCTCGAGAAACTTACATGCTGTGTGGTGCTGGTGGCAGTGCAACAGCTCATTAGCACTCATTGTCAGTACCTCCTGTTGAAATGTCACAACATACATCTTGATGATCATGGATCAGATTACTGTTGGCAGCAGTGACTAATGTTCTTCATGTCATCTCCACAGCTCCCAACAAAGACAAGGTGAATCCTTTGATACTAGTGGGAAGGCATTGGTGATGAGAATCACCAATTTATTGGTTAGCTGACCATTTCCCTAACTCTACAGGCTGGTTGCTGTGGATTTTATCAATCCAAAGGAATTCTACAATAAAATATTCCTCTATCTGTATGTCAAGGTCACCATAACTAAATTGGGTACATATTAATAGACAGGAGTAATATATTACCTGTAAGTACCTCAGCTTGAGTAAGAGCATGGAAGAAGCTGCTCTGAGGGAAATGAATGAATAGCAGAAATGTGGTGTTGACCTCAGTCATGTAGCTGCCCTGAGGCTCATGTGAGGTACAGCCTCAAGACTTGCTACCTGCAAGTGGAGATAATCCACATGGCCTTACCTGAACTTGGCACCCTTGGCTTGGGAGCACAAGGGCCAAAAGCAATGAAAGTGGAGCCAAAAGTAATGAAATGGTGTTTGCAAGTATGGAAAAAGCTAAACAAGGGCATGTACATTTTCCTGATGCACCTTCCATCACCACCCCCCATCAGGCTGTGTCATGTATGTGTTGACCATTGGAGGATCATGTGCCACTTGTTACTCCTGACAAATTTTGCAGTGGATATTTAATACATCAGGTAGAAGATATAACCCAAGACTGAACTGTGTTATGGTAGTGGTATACTTTTTCCATCCACTACCTCTCGGACTACTTCATTCACCTAGTCTTTTACTAGTGCCCTTTGAGCGGTACGAACCGCTCTAGCTTAGTCATCCTTTCTCGCGCACGGACGCGCTTTCTTTCATACTCCAGAACTCTCTGGAATATTCCTTCCTCATTTGTAGTTTCCTTCTCGCGACTCGATTAGGAACCTGGTCTGTGCGCAGACCCCCAGTAGTATAAAGACCTGGTCTTTACACCATGTACACTATCTAGTTCTACGCAGATACCTGCTAGCAATTAGTTCCCTTCCAGACTCTTAGTGTGCGCACTAAGACATAGTCTGAGACCCAGCTCGAGAATCGTCTCCAGAGTCCTGAGGCCACTCCAGAGTGCCTCCTCGCTGTTCTAGTTGTTAGCGCCCAGCGTAACAAAAGAACTAGATCTTCACCTCGCTTCTGCTCTTCAGCAGTAAAGCCGCCCTCCCCTCTCGCCCAACATTTCCATCCCACGTTCAAGACGCGTCGGTCGTTCTTTCCGTGTTCCCTCTCCCGAACCGGAACCCATCGTCGTTGACAACCCATCGCCGCCACACTCTCCCGCCCAGCCAGACCCTCAACCCCAGTTTTACCCTCCGCCCCCGTCTGACCCCGAACCCTCTTACCAACCCGAGGACCAGGGTCAAGGGCAAGGATCGGAACCCACCCCTAGCAACGACGGTTACGACAGCGACTGGCTTGATAGAACCCCCCACGCCTCACCTCCCCCGTCTCCACCGTACTATCCACCCGCAGATCTACCAGACAACGAAGACAACGACAACAACGACATGTCTGACAAAAAGAATATCGTCCCCAAAGACTTCTCTGGTCTCAACGAAGATGCCTCGCGATGGCTCCTCGCCATGCGCACCTACTTTAATGCCAACCAGACGGCATTCCCTGACGATGAATCCAAGATCAATGCCCTCCTCATGAAAATGAGCGAAGGAAAAGGAAAGACGTTTTCAGAAGGATGGATGGCCCTTCTCCTAGACGGACACCCCACTGAGCAGCAGAAAGAGTTCTCCACGGTCTGCGAAGACTTTCACAGGGTCTTCCACCCCTTTGACGTAGGCGAAAGTGCCAGAATTGACCTGGGGAACCTCACCCAGAACAAAGCCAACCGCAAGGACGGCTACGACACCTACGTCACCGAGTTCCAACTCCTCGCCGCCAAGTCTGGAATCATCGATGAGAAAGCACTCATTGAATGGTTCATTCGCGGTCTCGACCCCCGCCTCGCAGAATCTGTCCTCTCTTGTGAGAAACCCCCTACCACCCTCGCCGGCTGGGCCGAGAAAACTTCCGCCTTCCACGCCCAGCACAAACGAATCGACGACCTTCGCGCAGGAAAGCGTTACATCCCCACGTTCTCCTCCTCCTCCAAACCCTCGTCCAGCCGAAGGGACCCCAATGCCATGGACGTAGATGCCGTCCGACTTACTCCCGTGCAACGCGCGGAGTACATGAAACAGAACAAATGTTTCATATGCCACCAAGTCGGATGCCGCTCCACCAACCATCCTCGTCCCCCTCGCAACGGACAGAACTCCCGAGGACCACCCTCTCGTCCCCCTCGCAACCCTCAGCGCGCACGCGCCGCAGTCGTCACACCCCCCGAACCAAAGCCCTCCCCACTCGTCGACTACTTGTCCGAGTTGAAAGGTCGAGGCACCCAACAGGAAGATGTCTTGAACGTCCTCAAGGCATGCTTCAATGAAGATGAAGAAAGGCTGCCCATCGCAGCAACCAAGGTGGCCGAAGCTTGGCCAAAGGATTTTTAGAAGAGAGGGAAGTTTCGACGTCTTCGCCTCTCCATGTAATCGCCCCTGTAGTTTTATCAAACCCCAATGCGCAATCTATTCGAGTTCCAGTATCGTTATTCGCGCATGAAGGGGGACAAATCGTCGACACATTCGCCCTGGTGGACAGCGGCGCAAGCGGATGCTTCATAGATTGCGATCTAGTGAAGCGAAAGAAACTGCCGATGGAACGGCTACCCAAGCCACTAAGTGCCCAGAACGTGGACGGGTCAAACAACCAAGGAGGAGTCATACGACACAAGGTCACCATCTCCATCAGGATTGGAGAAACCGAGGAGGAACAGAGTTTCCTGGTCCTCAATATAGGAAGAGAAAACATGATCCTGGGATTACCGTGGCTACGAGAAGCCAACCCGGTAATAGATTGGGCCACTGGCCACATCGATCTCCCAGATCAAATCAAGAAGCCCCGACATGACTCCCCTCGGGCAATCGCTCAGAGATACCTGGTACGGTACCTTGACTTGGATCCAGACTCCAAGATCGCCAAGCTCTGGAAGAAGCGAGTAGACGCTTCAGCAAGGGACGCCTACCCTGTCAGAAAGGCAACCATCGCCACCGAGATCGCTGCTCAGACCGTCAAGGAGAAAGCAGTTCTCCCAACCCCGTTCAAGTCCTTCGCAGACATTTTTGACAAGAAGAACACCGAGGAACTACCCCCATCCCGATCTTTCGACCACGCCATTGACCTCAACAAAGACTTCGTTCCAAAAGTCGCCAAGGTCTACCCCTTGAACCCAAAAGAGTTGGAGGCATGTAAAGCTTTTGTCGAGGAACACCTCAAGTCGGGAAAGATCACTCCCTCCAAGTCTCCTCAGGCAGCCCCTTTCTTCTTCGTATCCAAGAAGGATGGCTCGCTACGCCCCTGTCAAGACTATCGGTATCTGAACTCCCATACCGTCAAAAACGCCTACCCTCTCCCTCTCATCTCCGACCTCGTCGACCGCCTCAAAGGGTTGAAAATCTTCACCAAGATGGATATCCGCTGGGGATACAATAATGTCCTCTGTTACGGTAGTACTCTACTTTTTCTCCCCACTACCGTTAGGACTCTTACATTCGCCTAGCCTTATGCTAGTTCCTGTTGAACGGTAACAACCGTTCTTAGCTTAGTCATCACTTCCCGCGCACGGACACATTTTCTTTCATACTCCAGAACGTTCTAGAGTATCTCTTCCTCGTTTGTACTTTTGCTCTTGCGACCCGATTAGGGAGCATGGTCTGTGCGCAGACCTCAGTAGTATAAAGCCACTGTCTTTACACCCTGTAACGGTATCTAGTTCTACGCA
>JBBPSI010000172.1:0-53618 GCA_038093515.1 Butyriboletus loyo
TGCTACAAAAAAATGAACATAGTGCCGCCCACATAAGGCCGACACGGGTTCTCAGCCCAGTCCTTCCCATACTCGTTCAAATATTTTTGTGGCTCCTCAATGATTGGACGAAGATACCCCGCACCCCGCCTAATGGTCTCCGCTATCATGGTGCCTATCGGCGATAGTAGGAACGTTCTTCTGACTGAGCAGCAAGACTTTGTGTGGTAGGGACTTGGCATCGTATACCTTGCTTTTTCCGATCCACTTTCAATAAACACCATCGCATCGGTTCCGCCGGAGCGTGCGACGTATGCATAGATACTACACGTGCGTTCCCATAGTTCACATGGGATACACAAGCCTACTTTCCCGGAATGCAGTGGATTGTGCCAGAACTGCCTGTAAGCGTGCCAACGACATATGTTGTCGCAGGCGTTGTCGCAGCCATCGTCGGCAGTGCACAGCTGTCCAAGCGTCCCAACGTCGAGCTTTCATTTGTGGAGGCCACGGCTGAAGTGGGACGTTTTCAGATTGTCACGTGCAACTTTCAGGGAGGCTTGCCCGACAGGATATTAATTTCGAATTCACGATGGGACTCGAGTTTCACGACAATCCCTACCATATCACGGTGATCCGCTCGTCGAGATGAGATCGTCACGGCTTTCAATGAGATTTTTGATCTCAAAGATAATGGTAACTTGTTTCGTGTCATCAAAAATAACAAGTTGTTTCATATAGGGTGGAAGAGTGTTCCAGCATCGAGGACGGTTCAACTGATTATATGCAGCGCTAGCAACAGATCATTCGTCGGCTTCTACTGTGTATGTATTCCCTTCCATCGCCTGCCTGCGTTTCCGAGCCTTCACTGTAGGTCGTAATCCGGATTTCGTAGCACTCAACGTCCAAAACACCATTAATGCCATCGCAGGCGGTCTTTTTCCCAAAATGTCTGAAACAGTACGTTGCTGATGATTGACTGTCCACTGAGCTGTCTTCAGCTTCTTGACAGCCTAGCTGCCTGTTTCATTACAAACGTCCCTAAGAGCATTAGGCGGGGTGTGGAGCATCTTCGTCCAATCATTGAGGAGTGACGGAATTACCCGAGCGAGCACGGGAAGGACCGGACTGAGAAAGCTGTTGGTCGACCTTATTTGTGAGCGGCACCATGTTCTTTTTTTTGTTTGTAGCACGATTTTTTTTATCATGGATGATGGATGAAGGGGGTCCAGATGGGTTGAAGGCCTCATGAATCGCGTGCTATCAGTGAATTTCGCTGCTATCCATGTACGTGCCTTCTGCCGTCTCCAAGCGGCGACGTTCACCTCATCCACTGCGTTACAGACATCATCCAACGTATCGATACTATCATAGAGAAGAAGGGATAGTCGAAAACAGCAAGATGCATAAAGTCGACAGTTTCTTCGAGGAGAGTATACGCATGGAAAGCGTCGACATGTGTGAATTACTTCACTCCCTTCTTTTTTTCCGCACATCACCATGTTTCCCCCCAGCGGGTTTGACGCGCAAGGCCAAAAAGGACTTTATGTTCATAGACGTCCCAAAAGGCACTAGGCTCAATGCGGGCCTCGTAGCATCACACTTCGCTGATCGGCGTTGTACGAAAACCCAGAGGTGTTTAATCCGTTTAGATGGTGCACATTGATCACGGAAAAATCTGATTACTGATCTTTGTCAGGATACTATTTCCGAGGGTCCCGCATCTATCATGAAGATGAGCCACGGCCGCCCTCGGCTCACCACGGTCAAGCCATCTACCATGGCGCAGAGGCAAAAGAACCATACGACAGGATTAGGTGAGTTCGCTTGCTTGCCTACGTCTCTCACCAATTAAAATGTACGTCGTCTTCGTAACGACGTACTAAGTAAGTGTTATGTGATGTTCTGCTTTCTGACATCATGTCCTAAATCCCCCCTGATAGAACAAGAATTATCTTGAAATCTAAGTTCGTACTCCCTTCAAGTTGGTGAATATCTTCGGTCACCATCAGGATGCTCACCATCCCAGCGGAGAATAACATCTTCATCTTTCAGGCGGGGAGAGGTACTTCGATCCAACATGTCCAAATCGCACGGTGGGAGTCCGTCGGAACCGCAAGGGAATCGATCCCCATCGACACTCCAAATCGTGCCGCATGTTTCGCCTTCGCAGCGATATCCCCACCGGCCGAGAGTGGTCCAGCATCGATAAGCTGTAATGTGGTCGGGGCGACCTTGCTTGGTTTGGAGTCCATCGTGTGTACGCGTAGCCTGTATCATCACGTCGGTTTTACTTGTGTATCGAACCTCTCAACCAAGTAAACATCCTGGCGAGCTGAATCGTGATGCTGGAAGGTGACACGAACTCAAAGAACTGCACGATCAATGTCCACATACTTGCGATTCAGGATAGTGTCTACGTGTATTGCATTGAATGACCCCGATCACTGCGTCGTATCGTGTGCACCTGAGCGAATACACACCATCCATGCAGGTAATCTGAGCGAAATGGTAGCATCACCTGATCCTTGCTGATGCTGGTCTACCGTAAGTATAACAATATAGGTCAAAGGAAAGCGATGCGCACCGTTACATAGACCCTCTCAACTGATGGTTGAGATGGATCGATTGGTTGTTGTACCTAGTAGGACGTGAGTTGTCATGACGAGGTTCACATCACGAGAAAAGACACACGGGGTCTGCTGTCCCTGGATCCGCCCCTGTATGCGAAGTATCTTGGTTCAGACGCTTGGGAACAGCGGCCTTGCGACGCGATTTATGCTGTAACGTGTGATAAGTCCCTGCATACGGATGCGAGGAACAACCAACCTTTGGCCTTGTGGGGTTTGTTGCAACCGAACGCTAAGATGATATGTGAGACGCACCGCATCCGAAATGAGTAACACTTACTTTATCAGGTCGAGCGGCGGCCATCCTGGAAGGTCCTTCATTGGTGACATCCACCGATAAGCGAGGAGGTGATCGACGATCCGCAGGCTGGCGTGATTTTCCGGACCGTCGGTCAGGCTGATGTGCAGTGGCATCCTGATGATTCTTCCTCCGTAGCAACCTTTTGAATATCGAACGGCCATGGCGTGACCCGACGGTATCGAGATTTCGCCCTGCAGATGTCGGTACCTCATCCTCCCGGGGATGGGCAGAAGAAGGGGACGGTGGCTGCAGCAGAGTCAACACACAGATAAGAGAAGAATGAAGTGATGACGAACCTCGTCAAAGTCAAATTGAGGGCCTGGCATGCTTGACGGCACCTCGACCTAGACCATCGTGAACACTCACTTCAAGTTAAAACGAATAGACCCATACATCGAGGACATCATGATTTTGCTGTTGTACACGATGAGGTCAGCGCAACCATTTTGGTGACCGAATGACAAACTCGTACCGAATTTGAGTCGGGCGGTTGATTGTCATGGGTACCCGATGTCGAAGGTTGCTTGTCTTGCTCAACAGTAGATGCCTAACATATAGGGACTTATCCAACATGAAAGGAGTAGAAAGGCACAAATACTTACATGGAATGGTCCATACAGGTCTGGCAGAACGCCGTTGAGATCACGTATGTCAATTTTCCCATCACGCCGTCCGGTCGCGAGATAGCGGCTGTCTGCGGAGATGGCAACAGACCATGAATTTTCACTGACCTCGATAACAGGGTCAATCGGAGTCAGTGTTGATGTGTCCAGAAAGATGATTGAATGCTCTCCGAATGTAGCAATGAATTTTCCATTTGCGGCCAGAGCGAGAGAGTGGACATCCTTGTTGGCATCAGAGAGAATCGGTGATTCAGCAACTTGGGACCCAGTGGCGGTGTCGAAAGATCTGATTTTGTTGTCATGGCACACAGCAAAAAGTTGCTGATCGTCAGCTGACCATGCGAGCGGAGTCCCCAGATAGAAGGGTGCCTGAGTCTGGATGAGGAGGAGCTCATCGCCATTGTGACTGTTGAAGATGCGGATGGAGTTCGTAGACGTGGCAGTGGCGAGATGGTCGCTACTCCGCGAGAATTTGATTCCGGTGACCAGGTCGTCGTGTTTGAGGGGGCCAACGAGTCTCTTCCCACTTGCGATGCTCCAAATGCTTGCTTCACTTTTTGTAGTCCCAGTGGCAAACCTGCTTGAATCAGGGGAGATGTCCATCGCCAACACATTATTTCTGCCCTCCACCTCGATGACTTTTTCATGCAGCTCTGCATCCCACACACTTGCACCCTCCTCAGTGCCACACACAATCCATTTGTGATCCTCTGACGCAGAAATCGCGTTCAGCTTCATTCCCGTTTGCTCTCCGACTTGTTGACCGTCCGCAAATCGCCATCGCCGAATCCCACCATCACCACCGCCTAAAACATGCTTTCCGTCGGGGTGGAACACAACTGCGTATACATAGTCAGAGCGACCGGTGTCAAGTACTATCGTTTGGTCTTACTGAATTGTCAGCATAGACTCATGCACTCCATGAAGCTACTACGCACCAGTATTTGTCGATGTCATTCTCAGCAATGGCACAATCGTTGGTGTCGGAATGTCAAGGAGAAAGGGGTTTTGGTTTACTCGTGGTGCGCAAGTTGCTGTATAAACACGTTTCCTTATTCTCAATATGGTCTCTTTAGGTAGGTGCCTCGTGTTTTTGGCGCTTTCTTACTCGCATCCCGGTTAGGTGACCTCGTTACAACGACTACTCAACATCGGCGAAACCTGCCTTCTTTGCCCAGGACAGTCTGCGATCGCTCGTCATATCTCAGCTCAGGGACTCAATTTACGGAGTGTACAATTTCCGTTGGACCAATTGGTGATATTGTGCACAAAATATGTCTCATTCTCGAAATTCTGTTCGGCCAGAGGACGCACAAAATCCCAGTCTCCTCAGCCCCCTTCGACGGTCTTATCTTATCCCTGACTGGTTCTGCCATCGATGATCCGTCGTTATTCAGTCTCAGGTGCCGCACCATGTTTGAGCAGACCCCTGCCACTTCCCCAGTAAACTTCCCCGACACCTATCGTATATTGACAATGTCCGCTCCCGTCCTAGCGAGTCCGCTTTCTGAACATCACTTAAGCCTTGGAGTTAGCCGCGATCACAGACGCGATGTGCAAACTCCGTAGACGAGTCGTATCCCCCTCGAGCTTGATAGAAAGGGAATACGTACAGAGTAGACGACCGACGAATGATTCTGTTGCTAAGCCTGCATACGATCTGTCGAACAGTCCTCAATGCTGGAATACTCTTCCACTCTGTTATCACAAGATGAGCGACTAGTTACTTCCGATGCCAGGAAACATGTTACCATTGTCTTGGAGATCCGAAATCTCGACAAATGCTGTGCTCATCCCTTGACTCGTGATACAACATCCCGGTATTACGGGGGAGCCGTAAACGTGCCACGAGAATTTCAAGTCCCATCGTGAATTGGGTGTTAAATTCCTGTCCATGATCCCCCACTCGGTCACATGCGCGACAAATCGAGAAAGATGTCCTTCTGCCGCCTCCAGAAGTGAAAGCTCGTCATCGCGTGCATTTCGCAGTTCTTCTATATGTGCACGTCTGGTTATGATGACGACCCAGCGGTAGAGCGTTGCAATCTTAAACGTAGCACCTGTGTGTTGAAAATAGAAGTTAAAATACCAAACCAGAACGGTGTCTCTTGCCCTTCTGTACCCTTGTGGGCTTAATGTCTACAGCATTGGTCATGTACTTGACACCAGCCCACCATGAACCAAGCCAACCACTCGATCCAATGCTCTGAAACGCATTCAGCTGAACAACACAAAAAAAGATGAGAACGTTACGAAACAGTGATGCAATGCGATTTACATTAGGATGTTTGGATAATTGTGCAATCCCGACGATGACTGCAGCAACGCTTGCGAGGACACATGTCACGGGTCTGGCACCGTCTGCTGCATTCCGGGAACGTGAGGCTATATATCTGTTGTGAACTATGAAAACCCACTTGCATTTATACGTCACACACACCAGCAGAACCAATGCCAAGTGGGGGCGCAGTTGAACCAGGACCCGATACATACCAATAGGACCGGAATGGGGGTACAGACAAACTTGAGCCAGCACCCGGATTTTTATCCGGGCGGATACTCGGAGTCCGGACATTGTGGGGAATGGTTTAATGGCACTCTGAGTCCTGAGTCTTATACCTCTTTCAGCACGAGCTGGATCTTTCTCCATCGAGGGATCGTGAGGAACAGCCCCATCATAGCGAACTAAAATATGCAGGAAGGAGGTAGATGGAAATCAGAGTAGTGGCAGGTACTGAGGGACACGCATATATCACCAACTCTTTTGCCGACCAGCTTGGATGTTCGTACGTTGAGAATCGATCCAGGTAGGAAAGCGTAGGCGGGAGGGAATCCTACTGAGCCTGGTCAATAAAAGATAGAACCAAAAAACCTGAAAGAAGTTGCCTGCAACGATTCATATGTGCTCGACGCTCTATCCATTCTTCCCCAACAAACGATGGCAGCGCCACACTCTGTTCTATGTTCTGTCTTTTTCGTGGACGAATCGATACACACGACCACGACGTGCGGATTGCGTCATGGACCAGGGGGACAACGGGGGACATGGACTCAACTTACGAGGGCTTCGGATCAGATGGTTGCCTCTTCCCACTGATCAGAGAGCAAGTCGCGTCGTCTTGTGGACCGCGTGTGCCCCGACTGAACCTAGAGTTATCGTGAAGTAAAAAGGGAGTGAGCACCAACGACTCGAAAAACCTGGCAAGCAACGCCAATGTGAATGCAAAGTCATTCATCATGCCGGGATTCGAGAAGACGAAGGACATTGAATCCACATTTGCACACTGCAGGATGCGTTCAACTTTGGGGAAGCTCACCCAAATGCCAAAGGGTGGAAGTTGGAGGCATCGACGTCGCAAGTGATTTTCAATCGCCGCTAGCATTGGGCTCGATGATGAACGGAAGGCTTCAACGCTTCAGTGACCTATGAGTTCGACGTTTACAGTCTCTTGACTCGACTCATGGCTGGTTTTTTCATCCACTGGCATTCTTTGCCACGTCGGGCGGTTCGCTGGGCTTCCCTGTCCAATGCATTTCGTCGGCGTCCTCACCTTCACCCTCTGCACTGGCTCGCGACCCTCTGGCCTGGGTTCAAGTCGCGTCATTCGAGGACACTTGACATCGTATTACCAGGACTGGCACCATTCGCTCTGTGACGGTTGCGGAACAAATGGGATGATGAGACGGACGGTTCGTTGGGATGGAATCGCAAATCCATACACCTCTTTTCGCACTCCATTGAGTTGGAACTTGTGCGCTGACCGTGCTCTGTTTGGCTCGGAACTTTCAGTCACAAAATAATGAAGATCGCACTCTAGGAAAGATCTTCGATAGCATGCCCAGATATCCACAATGGATAGCTGCAGGACTTGGGGCCGCGTGGTCGCAGTTCGGCCATCAACATGTCTGGACATGACTTCGATGGTTCCATTTCAGTTTAGCAATGATCCTGCATGCCTCGCTCCACCTCAGCGTGCTCTTATCGCGAAATGTGGGTACGAGATGGTTGTTGCCCAGCATACGATGCAAATGGTTGGTGAGGAATGCCTTGGAGTGCAGCTCCAATGTCAGGTTTGGGAGCGGTGGTTGTGCGTATGGCGGAGGAGTGGGCGATCGTGTAGGTGATATGGGCGGCATGGTGCCGATGGGCACGATGAGCATGCCTAGCATGGAGATATTCATGCAGCCCAGCCAATAGGCAAGAAGCTTTGTGGCCTTCCCGAGGACCACCTCGGTCTATGGTGCCATTGTAGAGCTAATTTCAAGCAGGTGATGGGGGCTAGGGCATATGGATACCGCCTATCGGTCGAACCACCCAGGGAAGTACTCCCAATACTGCCGCGAGCGCGTATGGCGGTTATCGTGCGTGGTTCGAACTAGGGCCCATCCGCACCCATACTCTTCAGGAATCCCTGCATCGCATCCATGCAAATTCCTACATCCGGGTCGATCTCCATCGACACCACGCCCATCCTATCCTCCTCTCCTTCGCTAGCGTGTCCTCATCCTCTGCACCCCACCGTCCACCTAGGATGTCGTATCTCGCGCAGTCCCTCCCTCAACCTCGCCTCCGACACTATCGCGTCATACGCCCTGGCTTATCGTGGGGCTGGCCTGTCGCTGCAGCCGTACCTCCTTGCCTTGTCTCAGCGCAGCGTTCGAGCGCGATGGGTGCGCACGGATCCTTCTTTTTCGTCTTCACTTTACTCTCTGCGTCTTTATTCTCGTAGCTCGACACCGCACTCGCAATGTGTATATTCTCGCCGCGATGGCGCTCGCCAGTCACTCATTTAATAATTCTGTTTTCATAAATTTCTCCCAGCATTGCTTTGCGCCACTTTTTCATATCCCTCATCCAGTTGTCTCGCTTGTTTCTTCCTTTCACTCACTTATTTTTCTGATGTTCTTTTCCTTGCTTAGCTTGCATCATGACCCTGGCGCTGGCATCAGTTTCGGGTCACCCTTTCGTTCGTTTGTTTCGATCACTAAAGGTACGATGGGGAACTCGCCTGAGCCATCACCACCATTTACCTGGCACAAGAAACGACCTGTCGAGCATGTAAATTCTTCCGCCATCAGGGTTGACACAGAATGACGCTCAGAGAAAGACCTCTGCGTGTGCAGACTCCATTCAGTGAACACCCCAGCGAGCTCAATCATGGATGGGCTTATCACTGTTCATACTGATGCCTACAAGGTGACACGAAGTCAAAAACACTACACGTTTGATGTCCGTAGGCTTTCCATTTAGAGTAGTATACACGCGTATCGTACGGGGTTACCTTGGAGGCATCAATGCGTCTCACCGTGTGCATCTGAGCGAATACACAACATCCATGCAGGTAATCTGAACGCAATGGTAGCATCGCCTGATCCTTGTTGATGCTGGTCCACAGTAAGTATAACAATATATGTCAAAGAAAAGTGATGCGCACCATTACATAGATCCTCTCGGCTGATGGTTGAGATGGATCGTGTGGTTGTTGCACCTAGTAGGATGTGAGCTGTCATGATGAGGTCCATACCATGAGAAAAGACACACGGGGTGTGGTGTCCCTGGATCTGCCGCACTTTGTCCGCTGTGTGACGTTTCCTGGTTTGGACGGTTGGGAACAGCGGCCTTGCGACGCGATTTACGCTTTGACTGTGACGTGTGATAAGTCCCTGCATACGCATTCGAGGGACAACCAACCTTTGGCCTTGTAGGATTCGTTGCAACCGATCGCTAAGATGATATGTTAGACACACCGGATCCGAATGAACAGTACTGTAATACTTTATTAGGTTGAGCTGCGGCCATCCTGGAAGGTCCTTCATTGGTGATATCCACAGATGAGGGAGAAGGTGATTGACGATCGGCAAACTGGCGCGATTTTCCGGACCGTCGGTCAGGCTGATGTGGAGTGGCGTCCTGGTCACTCTTCCTCCGTAGCAACCTTTTGAATATCGAACGGCCATGGCGTGACCCGACGGCATCGAGATTTCGCCCTGCAGATGTCGGTACCTCATCCTCCCGGGGATGGGCAGAAGAAGGGGACGGTGGCTGCAGCAGAGTCAACACACAGATAAGAGAAGAATGAAGTGATGACGAACCTCGTCAAAGTCAAATTGAGGACCTGGAATGCTTGACGGCACATCGACCTAGACCATCGTGAACACTCACTTCAAGGTTAAAATGAACAGACCCATACATCGAGGACATCAGGATTTTGCTGTTGTACACGATGCGGTCAGCGCAACCATTTTGGTGACCGAATGACAAACTCGTACCGAATTTGAGTCAGGCGGTTGATCATCATGGGCACCCGATGTCGAAGGTTGCTTGTCTTGCTCACCAGTAGATGCCTAACATATTTTGTCAACATGGGAGCTTGTCCAACATGACAGGAGTAGAAAGGCACAAATACTTACATGGAAAGGTCCATACAAGCTTGGCAGAATGTTGCTGAGATCACGTATTACAATTTTCCCGTCATATCGTCCAGTCGCGAGATAGCGGCTGTCTGCGGAGATGGCAACAGACCGTGAGTTTTCACTGACCTCGATGACAGGGTCAATCCGAGTCAGTGTTGATGTATCCAGAAAGATGATTGAATGCTCTCCGAATATAGCAATGAATTTTCCATTTGCGGCCAGAGCGAGAGAGCGGACATCCCTGTTGGCATCAGAGAGAATCGGTGATTCAGCAACTTGGGACCCAGTGGCAGTGTCGAAAGATTTCATTTCGTTGTCACGGGACACAGCAAAAAGTTGCTGATCGTCAGTTGACCATGCAAGCGGAGTCCCCAGATTCCAGGGTGCCAAAGTCTGGATGATGAGGAGCTGGTCGCCGTTGTGACTGTCGAAGATGCGGATGGAGCTCTCATATGTGGCAGTGGCGAGATGGTCGCCACTCCGCGAGAATTTGATTCCGGTGACCAGGTCGTCGTGTTTGAGCGGGCCAACGAGTCTCTGCCCACTTGTGAGACTCCAAATGTTTGCTTCCCTGTTTGTAGCCCCAGTGGCAAATCTGGCCGAATCCTGGGAGACGTCGACCGCATACACATGGCCTGTGCCCTCCACATTGATGATTTTTTCATGCAGCTCTGCATCCAACACACTTGCACCCTCCTCAGTGCCGCACACGATCCATCTGTGATCTTCTGACACTGAAATCGCGCGCAACTCCATTCCCGTGTGTTTGCCGACCTCTTCACCGTCCGCAAGTCGCCATCGTCGAATCCCATCGTCCCCTCCGCCTAAAACATGCTTTCCATCGGGGTGGAACGCAACTGTGTATACAGGGTCAGAGTGGCCAGTGTCAAGTACCATCGTTTGGTCTTACTGAATTGTCAGCATATACTCAATCACTCCTCGAAGCTGCTACGCACCGGTATTCGTCGATGACATTCTCACCGATGGCACACAATCGTTGGTGTTGAAATGTCAAGGAGCAAAGTGTTTCGGTTTGAAACTCGTGGTGCGCAAAAGTTGCTGTATAACACGTTTCCTTATTCTCCTTACCCTCGTGCCTTGGGCGCTTTCTTATCCGATCCCAGTTGTAAACAATCAACATCGGCGAAACTTGCCTTTTTTTGCCAAGGGTAATCTTCGATTGCTTGCCATATCTCGGCTTCAGGACTCAGTTTACGGAGTGTACAACTCACGTTCAACGACCACCTTGCAACATATCGTACACAAAATATGGTTCCTTGACGAAATTCTCCAGGGCCAGAGCCCCTCTACCGTCTCATCTTATCCCTGCCAACTGGTTCTGCCGTCGACGATCCATCATCCTTCAGTATCAGGTGCCCTACCATGTTTGGGCACACCCCACCACTTCCCCAGTAAACTTGCAGCATTCAGGGAAGCACAAGCTCTCGGCCGTACCAATACCCCCGTTCCCTCATTTTGCCCTCCATCCGCTGCGGACACCCTCCACGTAGATGGAGATGGCAGGAAACGCACATCGACGCTTCCGGTTGTCTCGGGCAGTGATTGCCCATAGCCTCACAAGAACGCCGACGCCGAGCCTTCGGGCCTTGCACACCCAGGTTTCAAGTCCAGGCAAAATTGCGCCTAGGATACAGCCGGAACCCTGATTGGCGTCCGGCCAATTGAAGTCAGGCCCGACTCGAGGGTAAGCACAAGTGGATCCCTGATCAGACTACAACTGGACGTGATCACCGGCTTGAATGATGTGGGTTCTATAGATATAAATAGCGTCCTGTTGAAACCCTACAATATCAGACATCAATAACGTCCACTCCCGTCCTAGCGAGTCCACTTTCTGAACATCACTTTAGCCGTGGAGTCGGGTGTGATCGCGGACCTGATGTGCATGCTCCGTGGATGAGTCGTATTCCCCTCGAGCTTGATATCGTACGTCATAACAATACAACACCGCTCCGAGTCCAGTTGCGGCATGGAATCAACCAGGACTTGCGAAGGAGAAAAAAATCAGAATGGCGATTGGCCCTGACAGATGAGCGCACCACGCGTGTCGACCGTGTCCTTTCGCGGAAAGTGACAACAAATTGATGCTTCGCGTTGTCCTCATCGTCTTCATCCATGTTTGCAAACCAGACTGGATCAAACACCTCTGGGTTTTCGTACAATGTGTCGTCATAATGCAACGTTGAGGCCCGTAATCACCCTAGTGTCTTTCGGGATCAATGTCCCGTCGGAGAACGTGACGGCCTTTTTAGCCTCGCGTATCCAGCCCACTAGAGTATAGATTTAGACATGTATTGACAGCGTGATGTGCAGAAAAGAGGGGGGGGGAAAGTGACTGACGAATGCTGATGCTGATGCTTTCCATGTGTATACTCTCCTTGAGGAAACTCTCGACTGTGCGCATCTTGCCCACGGACGTTTTCGGCCATCCCTCTTTCTCGACGATAACATCGACTTCTTTGAGGAGGGGGTGCACATAGTGAGCGTTCACCGCTAGGTTGTAGAACACATTTGTGAAGACCTAAAGTGCGAGCATGACCAAACGACCAAGACAGGGCCACAAAGTCACACGTACGTTGGATGATGTCTGTAACGCAGTGGATGAAGTGAACGTCGCACACCAGGCACGCAACGTGAATGCTAATAGCACGCGGTTCGTCAAGGTCTCAATCGTGGCGTTTGGGCCCTTTTCGTCCGTCGCCTATAGGCTGTGGTAGGGGTTCGTTCCACAAAGAGAAAAAAACAAGGTGGACATAGTGCTGCCCCCACATAAGGCTGACGCGGGTTCCCAGCCCAGTCCTTCCTGTACTCGTTCAGGTATTTTCGTCGCTCCTCAATCATTGGACGAAGATGCCCCCACACCCTGCCTAGTGACGTTTGTGACAAAACGGGCAGCTAGACTATCAAGAATCTGAGGACAGTTCCGTGGACAGCCACTCATCAGCGACGTACGGTTTCAGAGATTTTGGGAAAAGCCCGATGACAACACTGTGTGTGGCAGCATCAATAGTATACTGGGTATCGAGAGCCAAGAAATCCGGATTACGACCTGCAATGAAGGCTCGAAAACGTAAGCAGGAAAGAAAGGGAATGCATACAGAGTGGAATGATCTGTTGCTAACCCTGCATATGATCTGTTGAAAAGTCCTCAACACTATTACACTCTGCCATCCAATATGAGCGACTTGTTACTTCTGATGACAGGAAACATGTTACCGTTGTTTTTGAATCAAATTTTCGTTGAAAGCCTTGATGATCTCGTTCTGCAACTCGGGATACGACATCCCAATATTATAGCATGGACCAGCGGGAAAAGGAATGGGAGACGGGAGACAACGGGAGACATAAACTCAACTTACGAGGACTTTGGATCAGATGGCTGCCCCTTCCCACTAATCGGAAAGCAAGTCGCATCGTCTTGTGGACCGCGCGTGCCCCGACTGAACCTAGAGTTATCGCGAAGTAAAAAAAAAATCTTCAGGAAGTGAGCAGCAATGATTCGTAAAACTTGGCAAGGAACACCAATGTGAATGCAAGGCCATTCATCACGCCGGGGCAATGAAGGACCTTGAATCTACACTGCAGGATACGTTCAAATGGCAAAGGGTAGAAGTTGGAGGCATCGATGTGAATTTTCAATCGCCGCTAGCGGTGGGCCCAAATCATGAACAGAAGGAATGCTTCAGCCTTGATCTCTCGGATAATCCCTGTGAGTTCTACGTTTATACTCTCTCGACTCGACACGCGGCTGGTTGTTTCGTCCTTTTCCACGTCAGGCTGTCATGGTGCTTCCCTGTCCGACCCATGTCGTCGGCGTCATCACCCCTCCTCTGCACTGGCTGCTGAATGACTGCAACTTGAACCCAGGCCGCCTGGGTTCAAGTTGCAGCTACCCGAGGGCTCCCCAGCGGTAGACATTTAACATCCTATCACCATGACTCGCATTATGCTTGTTGACATTCACGGTTTGTAACTTCCTGGAAAACATTTTTATATACCCATCTGATGATTTTACGTGGACGATACCCAATGGCATACGGGCGGGAGATGTTCGGTATCCTGCAAGGTTCTCCATACTTGGGTAGAGAACGACCCACCTGCTCCTAGCACAGCTGCATAACTTGGCCAGTACTTTCTATGTATTCTGAGCATCAACCATGAGTAAGTGCTGGTGGATATCCGCTGATGCTGTTCTCGTTTCCTCAGGGGATGCTCGCAATTGGGTAATGACAGTAGATCTCGGCGTCCACAATAGATGATCGCCCATGAATGTTTCGAGGCAGTCGGGACGCATAGTTGATCGATCAGCGTCAGACCATCTGAACTTGCTCGCGTTCTCGATAGTCGTGTGTGATGGACCGGACAATGGGAAGAGAAGCTCAGCGACGTAGATGGTTGCCCTGGAATGAATGGTCGATGATCAAACCCGTTTTCAAAAGGCTCTCGCATTGAGAAGTGCTTGGACCCGGTATGGCGAACCAGAAATTCAACATAATTGAGACGTTGCAGCGCCCTTGCCAAAAAGTTGGCTGTAGCGACATCCTAATTCACGTCCTTGTTTTGGTGGTCATTCTTTAGGTTTGCAACAGCTGTAAAGAATCTGACACTGTCTTCCAATTAACCCGGTGCTCCATGGAGGAACAACTATATCCTGATCTCGAAATTTTTGGCCTCGTTTGGGGAGCCTACTAAACTCCCTGTGTATAGACTTCGTCAATGACCATTCTTGGTTTGGACGGTCGGGAACAGCGGCCTTGCGGCGCGATTGACGCTGTAATGTGTGATAAGTCCCTGCATATGGATCCGGGAACAACGAACCTTTGGCTTTGTGGGGTTTGTTGCAACCGATCGCTAAGATGATATGTTAGACGCACCACATCGGAAATGAACAGCACTTACTTTGTCAGGTCGACCTGCGGCCATCCTTGCCGGTGACTCTTCCTCCATAGCAACCTCTTGAGTATCGAACAGCCATGGCGTGACCCGACAGTGTCTTGTGACTGTTGAAAATGCGGATGGACCTCCTACACGTGGCAGTCATTCGGAAAGAATTTCATGATCCATTTGTGATCTCTGGACACGGAAATTGCGCGCAACTTCATTCCCGTCTGCTTTGCGACCTGTTGACCGTCCGCAAGCCGCCATCGTCGAATCCCACCCTCACCTCCGCCTAAAACATGCTCTCCGTCGGGGTGGAACGCAACTACGTATGCATAGTCAGACCGACCGGTGTCAAGTACTAACGTTTGATCTTACTAGATTGTCAGCATATACTCGTGCACTCCTTGAAGCTGCTACGCACTGGTATTCGTCGACGACATTCTCACTGATGGCAATCGTTGGTATCGAAATATTAAGGAGCAATGTGTTTCGGTTTACTCGTGGTGCACAAAGTTGTTGTATAAACACATTTCCTTATTCTCAATATGGTTTGTTCATGCTCGTGCCTTGGGCGCTTTCTTACCTGGATCCCAGTTGGGTGACCTTATGAAGTAAACAGTCAACATCGGCGAAACTTGCCTTCTTTGCCAAGGGCAGTCTGCGGTTTCTCGTCATATTCAGCTCCAGCACTCGCTTTACGGAGTGTACAATTTCCGTTGGACCGACTGGCGACATATCGCGCACAAAGTACGCCTCGTTCTCGAAATTCTGTTGGGCCACAGGACGTACAAAATGCGAATCATGGCTGCAAACGGTCAATAATGCGCCGCGTCGTCCATGCTGTGATGCGGGTGTAGTTCTGTCCCTAGAAGCTCTATTCATTAAATGTTACACATACACACCCGACAAGGTTCCCCAAGCTGTTCAAGTCAGTGCCGCCACTCAGTCAGGTCAGATGCCAATTACACGTTCACGAGCTTCACCCAGAGCATCAATCTTTTTAGTAACCAGCTCGTCTGCTAGTTTATATGGTAAGGTGCTACCTTGTTGCGTTAAAGCCAGGCTAATGATGGTCCTTGCTAATCTACCTTCCACCAATCTAGCAAGGTCTGGGCAATACAAAGCGCAGGGACAAGACGTTGAGAAGGACCAGCCATTTTCTATTCCTGCGGTGCGCTCTTTCTCTCTTCCCCCCATATCTCCATCACATCATGCAGATCTACGAGTGACGTGCCCGCTCTCCCGGAATCCAAGGGACCTGGCAACCATGAGGATGTGATTGTTGACCAGTTAGTGCACTCTGGATGAAAAGGGCTAAATCAACCGTCCGGGCTCCCAAGCCATTTGACAGGTCTCCGTCTAATCGCATTGTACCTACTCCGTCCAGGAACATGAGCCTCCCACATCGTCTTCCATGCTCTCCCATCTCATCAAAGGCAAAGCACTGCCGAGACATCGGCGTTGCCTTCACCGGTCTCGCAAACTCAGTTTAATGTCGCTTCTCTCTCCCTTTCTTCTCAGTCTGAAATAGACGCACCATATGTACCGACGATGGTTATCCAGGCCGCCCTGCTCAGAATGACAAGTCAGACGCCATGTCTGTTCTCTTCCGCTTCCTCTGATAGATAGAGGAACGACGGAATCGCGCTTCCCTGATGCTCCCGACCTCGGCCACATACTACCAATACGAAGACCGGACCGAAAGGAAATTAAATCACAATCGTTTCCAGTGCGCTGACGACGAATTGGATCAGAATCAACCCATTCTTCATTCATATCCGCAGCGGTGATCTCAGGATCATTGTTTTCCACGACCTTGAGCTAAGGGGGAACGAGTTAGAAACTCTCTTGGCCTTCAGGTACGGTAGGTATGCTTCGAGGGATCCAGGTGCACACCCGCTGACCTATCCTAGCGTCACGGTCGTTGTGCCTGAGCTAAGGGAGAACGAGCTAGTAACTGTCTTGTACACTCTAGGTATGGCGTGATTCCAAGGATTTACGTGCACACTAGCTAACCCGCTTGCTTCGCTCCGCCGCGGAAGGGAATGAGGGCTGGCCAAGACACGTCCATTGTACTACTGGTTTAGTGCAACGGTTCACCTGACGCGCGCACCATCCATCATGCTTCTATCTGGTTGTGACGGCAGCACGTACATACACCCTTGCTATCAAACTTCCCATCCTCACATGCCGTCAAATATCCCTGTGAAGATCGGGGAACTTGTGTGCCATCAAACATCCCCACCACGAACGTACTTCGTAGACCGTCTCACGACACGTACGACAGAAGAACGGGTCGTTTGATTTATTTCGAAGGTTTGATATCTATGAGTGCGAACGAACAGTAGTAATACAGACAAATCGTGGTATGCGTGGTATCAGCTCCGTCACAAAATCATCATGTCAATCGTCGGACACAATGGAGGGCAAGCACGATATACACCGTGTCAATCCACTCTGTCAAAAGTCGAGGGTGGGAATGGCGAAATCACTGCAATGCTGTATCCGTCCATCCCTGTCAAAGGCAATGACAATGGGCTGACTGGAAGGCATTCCCACAACGATCAGTTGTTTGGGCAGTCGAACCGATGTGCACTCACCTCTTGTCGAGCGTCGAGTCACGCAACGGTAATCCACTCTTCCAGCGACGCCCCCGCTCAAATTCCGGCTGAGGATATGGGAGGAATCGAATTCACCCTCCTTATCGCCGTGTCCACCGCCCTTGTCGCTACCAACCTGACGTGTTTAACCCTAGGAGAAGTCGCCGAAGCGACAGAACGTATAGGTGGGGAAAAGGCCGTTCCATAACCAGAAGAGAGCGTAACGAGAAATCATCCATCAGCAGCAATTTACTTGACGCCGCTTGGAAGACCGAGGACGAGAATCCCGACAGGACGAGCAGAATGGTCTTGTTGGGTCTATTGGAAATAATAAGGATGATGATGAGTAGGTAGCCATCGAGGTCCAAGTCCGTTCCGACAACAAATCACTTCGAAACGCAGAAAGCATACCACTGAGATCACGGACAACGACAAGCTTGAACAGGCTGTAGATGGTCGAGTTGATCCAACGGTGAAGCTATGACAAGAAAACGTGGACGGGATCGACCGTTTTGCAGATCGCTTGCGGGCACAGCATCGTCTTTCATCGAGGGAAGGTCCTGAGCAATAATACGGTTCTTCACCAAGGGGGAACATATTATTCTTGTGAATCGTGTCGACCACGTTATCTGTATAGTGCTCCACGGTGTCTGGGGTGCGTATAGACGGTCGTTTGCTGGAATGGGCTCGAATGCAGATACCAATGCTCTGCGCGCCGCTCGCGAGGTGGTCGGTTTGGCGACATATGATGCTCACAGGATTACAAGCAGCCATGGTCGCGTCATCGGACCCACCCTTCCATTCTCGTCGAACCTCGTCCTCACGATAGAGGTTGCAAGGCAACACCAAGTCTCCGAACGCAACCTGAATCAGAGACAGGATCGTGCACAGGCAATATAATGTCTGGAAGATAGGATCGAAAGAAGGCGGACGGGAGGGGATGTTGTGTTGGAGAAGAAGCCTGCGTGAAGAGAGACCTATTATGCGTTTCGGGAAAATGGGGACGGTGGGTATGAAGGGAACGAGTCGATGTTGCTTAGCGGTGGGGTCAGTTTGTTTCCTACCTCCGTGTATGTATAGACTCGATCAATGACCATTCAGTGAACATCCTGGCGAGCTCAATCATGGACGGGTTTATCAGCGTTCATTCTGATGCCCACGAGGTAACATTGAAGTCAAAAGCACTGCACGTTCGATGTCCATAGGCTTGCCATCCAGAGTAGTATACACGTGTGTCGTACTGGGTTACCTTGGAGATCTCAATGCGCCTCATCGTGTGCACCTGAGCGAATACACAACATCCATGAGGGTAATCTGAGCGAAATGGTAGCATGACCTGATCCTTGCTGATGCTGATCCACTGTGAGTCTAATGATCCAAACCAAATGAAATCGTACGCACCATTACATAGACCCCCACGACGGAGGGTTCAGAGGGATTATTCTCTTGTTGCACCTAGTAGGACGTGAGCTGTCACGACAAGGTCCACACCATGAGAAAAGACATACGGGGTGTGGTGTCCCTGGATCCGCCGCATTTTGTCCGCTGTGTGAAGTATCTTTGTTTGGACGGTTGGGAACAGCGACCTTGCGACGGGATTTACGCTTTGACTGTGACGTGTGATAAGTCCCTGCATACGCATTCGAGGGACAACCAACCTTTGGCCTTGTGGGGTTTGTTGCAACCGATCGCTAAGATGATATGTTAGACACACCAGATCCGAATGAACAGTACTGTAATACTTTATTAGGTTGAGCTGCGGCCATCCTTGAAGGTCCTTCATCGATGACTTCCAATCTCGCCGATGAGCGAGGAGGTGATCGACGATCCGCAGGCTGGCGCGATTTTCCGGTCTGTTGATCAGGCTGATGTGAAGTGGGGTCTTGGTGGGTCTTCCTCTGTAGAAACCATTTGAGTATCGAACGACCATGGCGTGACCCGACAGTGTCGAGATTTCGGTCTGCAGACCTCGGTACCTCATCCTCCCGGGGATGTGCGGAAGAAGCCGGGGACGGTGGCTGCAGCAGAGTCAACACACAGATAATAGGCAAATGAAGTGGTGACGAACCTCGTCAAAGTCGAATTGAGGACCCGGTGTGCTTGACGGCACCTCAACCTATACCATCGTGAACACTCACTTCGAGGTTACAACGAATGAAATCATACATCAAGGACATCACGATCTTGCTGTTATATGTACGCGATGCAGTCAGCGCAACCATTTTGGTGACAGAATGACGAACTCGTACCGAATTTGAGTCGGGGGGGTTGTCGTCATGGGCACCCGGTGTCGAAGGTTGCTCGTCTTGTTGTGCTTGCTCGTGAGTAGATGCCTGATGTATTTTGTCGACATGGGGACTTATCCGACATGACAGGAGTAGAAAGGCACAAGTACTTACATGGAAAGGTCCATACGGGTCTGGCAGAATGTTGCTGAGATCACGTATTACAATTTTTCCGTCGAATCGTCCAGTCGCGAGATAGCGGCTGTCTGGGGAGACAGCAATGGAGCGCAACTGTTCGCTGACCTCGATGACAGGGTCAATCCGAGTCAGTGTTGATGTGTCCAGAAAGAAGATCGAATGCTGTATGAATGCAGCAATGAATTTGTCATTTGCGGCTAGAGCAAGAGAGAACATGCCCGGGCCATCATAGAGAATGGGCGATTGAGCAAGTTGTGACCCAGTGGAGATGTCAAATGATCTGATTTTGTGGTCTTGGGATGTGGCAAAAATCTGCTGATCATCGCCTGACCATGTAAACGGAGTGGTCACACCCGGGGATGTCTCAGTCTGGATGAGGAGGTGGTGGTCGCCGTTGTGACTGTTGAAAATTCGGATGGACCTCTCGTAGGTGGCAGTGGCGATGTAGTTGCCATCCCGAGAGAATTTGATTCCAGTGACCCAGTCGTCGTGTTTGAGCGGGCCAACGAGTCTCTGCCCGCTTGCGATGCTCCAAATGTTTGCTTCATATTTTGTAGCCCCACCAGTGGCAAACCTGCTTGAATCCAGGGAGACGTCGACCGCACTCACAAAATTTGTGCTCTCCACGTCGACAACCTTTTCATGCAGCTCTGCATCCCATACACTTGCCCCCGCCCCATCAGTGCCGCACACAATCCATTTGTGATCTTTTGACACAGAAATCGCACGCAGCTCCATTCCCGTTTGCCGTCCGACCTCTTGGCCATCTGCAAGTCGCCATCGTCGAATCCCACCATTACCACCGCCTAAAACATGCTTTCCGTCGGGGTGGAACGCAACTGCGTATACATAGCCGTCGTGGCCGGTGTCAAGTACCATCGTTTGGTCTTACTGAATTGTCAGCATATGCTCATGCACTCCATGAAGCTGCTACGCACCGGTATTCGTCGACGACATTCCCACTGATGGCAATTGTTGGTGTCGGAATGTCAAGGAGAAACGCGTTTCGGTTTACTCGTGGTGCGCAAAGTTGCTGTATAAACATGTTTCCTTATTCTCAATATGGTATCTTTACCCTGGTACCTTGTGCCTTGGGCGCTTTCTCACTCGAATCCCCATCGGCGAAACTTGCCCTCTTTGCCAAGGGCAATCCGTCGTTGCTCGTGTTGTGGCGAGCTCAATTCCGGCTTCTCAGAATGCCACACTTCCATGACACGACCTCGGTGTCAAAAAAGGTCGTGACCCAGGCCGTACAGCTTCCGCCATCGCTGGGTATTCTCGCCTCCATCAAAGCTATGAGCCGGTTCACCGAGGACTTTCCCGATGAGAATCTGACCTGCCTGAGCTCCTTGGACACTTACTGCGCATTTGATGGAATGTTTGGGCAAGTGTGAATAGATGGACCATGGCGTACTCCATCATCAACCCTCGTCTCAAGGATCGTAGCAATCAATTTCCCCTCTGGACTATTGAACGGTAGGAAAGACCATCTGACACGGTAGAAGCAGCCCGAGTAATGACTTGACAGTGAGTTCATGTCACTTGTCCGTGAGTCCTTGATGCACTCTCCAAGATAGACATGATCATGGGACACCTACAAGGCTGTGCGCAGCAACAAAACGGTGAACCCCAAATGCGGGCTGCATTGCTCGGAACTTTGATGCTGTCTTGGTGCACCGAAACTACATCTCAAACTCCGTAAGCTTTGTTGCAGCAGTCTTGTACTATATAATCAAGGTATTTGAGCGACATCTCCGCTCAATGTTTACAATGTCCGGACAAAATTGCGCATAGCATACGGGCGGAACCCTGACATAACTGGCATCCGACCCCGGGTTAGCACATTATCGGCACGGACGATCCGGATAAACACAAGGTCCCGTTGAACACCTACGATATCAGACATCGACAACATCCACTCTCGTCCTACCGAGTCCGCTTTCTAAACATCACTTTTGCCGTGGAGTTGGTTGCGATCCTAGACCCGATGTGCAAATTCCGTGGATGAGACGTATTGTCCTCGAGCTTGACATCGTACGTCGTGACGATATGGGCCAACATCGTTTTGAGCTCAGCTGCGGCAAAGAATCGACCAGGACTAGCGAAGATAAAAAAATATCAGTACAGGTATGAATGACGATCGATGACAGACGAGCGCACCACGCATGTCGACCGTGTCCAAAGGATAAATACTCAGAGGAGGTTGCGGCAAATTGATGCTTCGCGCCTGCCTCGTCATCTTCGCCCATGTTTGCGAACCGGAACGGATTAAACACCTCCGCGTTTTCGTACAACGCGTCATCGTAATGCAACGCTAAGAGACCCGCATTGATCCTAGTGCCCTTCGGGATCAACGTCCCATCGGAGAACATAAAGTCCTTTCTGGCCTTGCGATCCAAGGTCACTAGAGAACGAAAGTGGATATGAATTGCTAGCGTGATGTGGAGGGAAAAAGAAGGGGGGGGGAAGTGACTGACAAATCTCGACGCCCTCCATGCGTATACTCTCCTTCAGGAAACTGTCGAGTTTGCGCATCTTGCTCAAAGACGTTTTCGACCATCCCTCTTTCTCGACGATAGCATCGACTTCCTCACGGAGCGGCTGCACATACTGAGGGTTCGCTGCTAGGTTGTAGAGCGCATGTGTGAACACCTGAGATCCAGTATGACCAAAAGACCCAGACATGATTACCAAGTCATACGTACGTTGGATGATGTCTATACAGTGAATAAGGTGAATGTCACATACTTGCAGATAGCGGCAGGTACGCACGTGAATAGCAGCAAAGTTGGTTGCCAGCACGCGGTTCGTCAAGGCTTCAACCGTGGCATCGGGACCTCCTTCATCCATCAGCCATGATAAAAGGTCGTTCTACAAAAAAAAATGAACATGGTGCCGCCACCAAGTAAGGCTGACCAACGGGTTTCTCGGTCCAATCTTTCCCGTACTCGTTCAAATAGTTCCGTCGCTCTTCAATAATTGGACGAAGATGCTCCACGCCACGCCTAACGTTCTTTGGGACATTTGTAATGAAGCAGGCAGCTAGGCTGTAAAGAGGCTGAGGACAGCTCTGACGTAGACAGCCAATCGAGAACAACGTACGGTTTCAGGAATTTCGGGAAAAACCTGATGAAAAGACCGCCTGTGAAGACATCTATAGTGCATTGGATGTTGAGAGCCACGAAATCCGGATTACGACCTACAATGAAGGCTCGAAAACGCAAGCGTAACAAAAAGGAAACACATACATGCTGGAAGACCGACGAATGATCTGTTGCTAGCCCTGCATATAACCTGTTGCACACTCTTCAATGCTGGAACACTCTTCCACTCTATATCATTCGTTATGAGCAACTTGTTATTTTTAATGACACGAAACGTGTTACCGTTGTTTTCGAGATCCAAAATCTCATCGAAAGCCGTGACGATCTCATCCCTTAACTCGGGATACAACATCTCGATATTACGAGTGAGCTGGGAGCGCACCACTGCAACGTGGTAGGGATTGTTGTGAACATCGGAGCCCATCGTGAACTCGTCATTAAAATCCTGTCCGTGATCCGCCATCAGAAACGCATAGTGACAAACCGAACAAGACGCCCTTCTCACTTCATCTAAAGCGTCCCGAAGCGAAAGTTCGTCCTCGCGGGCGTTTCGCAGTTCTTCTATATGTGCACGTCTGGTTACGACGACGATCCAGTGGTGCAGAGTTGCCATCTTGAACGGGGCACCTTTGTGCTGAAATTACCCATGGAGGTTGGTCACAGTACCGAATTAGAACGGCGTTGCTCGCCTTTCTGTATCCCTCTCGGATTATGTCTGCAGCATTGGTCATGTACTTGATAGCAGCCCACCACGAGTCAAGCCAACCACTCGATCCGACGGTCGGAAACGCATTTAGCTGAACAACAAAAAGGATGAGAACATTACGAAACGGGGATGCAGTGCGACTTACATTTGGACGCTTGGACAACTGGACAATCCCGATGATGGCTGCAGTGGCGCCCGCGATAACATACATCACAGGCATGCTTGCAGATGGTTCAACTGGAACCGTCCACCGCATTCCGGGGAGCTGAGGTTATGTATCCGTTGTGAATCATGAGAACACGCATGCATTTTATCCGTCCTAAGCTCCAACGGAACCCACGCCAAGTGTGATGCATAGTTGAACCCGTAGTATAATCGGCGATATCCGCCGTTACTATGTCGATAACGTTTGCGGCCCGGGGGCCAAGTCCATCTGAAAAGGACATATGGCGATCCGTTGAGCTAGAACGTGACCAGAATCGAAGCTGCGTAACAACTCGGAGTGTCTGCCAGTGATAGGGAGTGCATTCGTTGGATACGTGATACCGCAGCAACACCCACCTTCCGTCGAACCCCTGCACCACGGATGTCGAGGACTCATCTGCTTGCTAGGGACAGGGGGGGAGAAGTCCGGACAAGTTTGGGGTTGTGGCATGTTTCGCTTTCACAGCAGTATCCCCACCGGCCGAGAGTGGTTCAACAGCATCGATAAGCCGTAAAAGTTCCGATGTAGTCGGGGCGACCTTGCTTGGTTTGAGTCCATTGCCATGTGTACGCATAGCCTGTATCATCACGTTTCGGTTTACTCGTGGTGCGCAAAGTTGCTGTTTGTAAGCACCAGGCTGGCTTACCTAAGGTCCCGTAAACCACTATTACGTCCGTGATACTGAATGCAAACCATTCAGTATTTCTGCCTTTTGCTGTAACGGTTATGCGCGGCGGGCTGGCCTGCTTCAACATTGTTTCCTTATTCCCAATATGGTTAGTTCATCCAGGTGCCTCGTGCCTTGGGCGCTTTCTCACTTGAGGTCAACAATCAAGTGACTGCCTTCTTTGCCAAGGGCAGTCTGCGATTGCTCGTCATATCTCGGCTCTAGGACTCGGTTTACGGAGTGTACAATTTTCGTTGGACTAACTGGCAACATCATATCGCGCACAAAGTACGGTTCGTTCCCGAAATTCTCCAGAGCCAGAGGACGCACAAAAGAAATGACAGAAATCGCACATCGACTCTGTCTGTCGTCTCGAGTACTGACTGCCCAGTCTAACAAGAACGCTGCCGCTGGACCTTGTAAACCCGGGTTTCAAGTTCAGACAAAATTAACCCCGATCGGACTGTATCTGCACATTATCACCCGTCTGGATGATGTAGGGTCTATAGATATAAATAGTGTCCTGTTGAAACCCTACATATCAGACATCCACCGTATATCGACAACGTCCGCTCCCGTCCTACCGAGTCCGCTTTCTGAACATCACTTTAGCCGCGGAGTTGGGTGTGATCGCAGACCCGATGTGCAAGCTCCGCGGACGAGTCGTATTCCCCTCGAGCTTGATATCGTACGTCGTGACGATATGGGCTAACATCGTTTTGAGCTCAGCTGCGGCAAAGAATCGACCGGGACTGGCGAGCATAAAAAAAAGATCAGTACGGGTGTGAATGGTGACCGGTGACAGATGAGCGCACCACGCATGTCGACCGTATCCAAAGGGCAAATATTCGGAGGAGATCGCGACAAACTGATGCTTCGCGCCTGCCTCATCATCTTCGCCCATGTTTGCGAACCGGAACGGGTCAAACACCTCTGGGTTTTCGTACAGCGCATCATCGAAATGTAACGCTATGAGGCCGGCATTAATTCTAGTGCCTTTCGGAATGAACGTCCCGTCAGAGAATGTAAAGTCCTTTTTGGCCTTGCGCGCCAAGCTCACTAGCGAACAAAAAATGGATGTGAATTGACAGTGTGGTGTGAAGGGGGCAAGTGACTGACAAATGTCGATGCCCTCCATGCGTATACTCTCCTTGAGGAAACTGTCGACTTTGCGCATCTTCCCCAAGGACGTCTTCGACCATCCCTCTGTCTCGACGATAGCCTCGACTTCTTCGCGAAGAGGCTGCACATACTGAGGGTTCGCCGCTAGGTTGTAGAGCGCATTTGTGAAAACCTGAAGTTCCGCATGACCAAAAGACCGAGGGAGGATCACAAGGTCGCACATACATTAGCTGATGTCTGTAACGCAGTGGATGAGGTGAACATCGCACACTTGGAGACAACGGCAGGCACGCACGTGAATAGCGACAAAGTTGGTTGCCAGCACGCGGTTTGTCAAGTCTTCAACTGTGGCATCTGGACCCCCTTCATCCATCAGCCATGATAAAAGGTCGTTCTACAAAAAGATGAACATGGTGCCGCCACCAAGTAAGGCTGACCAACGGGTTTCTCGGTCCAGTCCTTCCCATACTCGTTCAGGTATCTCCGTCGCTCCTCGATGATCGGACGAAGATGCCCCACACCACGCCTAGTGTTCTTAGGGACGTTTGTAATAAAACGGGCAGCTAGGCTGTAAAGAAGCTGAAAACGACTCCGTGGGCAGGCAATCATCAGCAACGTACGGTTTCAGAAATTTCGGGAAAAACCCTATCATAAGCCCGCCTGTGATGGCATCAATGGTGTATTGAATGTTGAGAGATACAAAATCCAGATTACGACCTGTATTGAAGGCTCGAAACGCACGCAGTCGACGAAAGGGAATACATACACAGTGGAAGACCGACGAATGATCTGTTGCTAGCCCTGCACACGATCTGTTGAACAGTCCTCAATGCTGGAATACTCTTCCACTCTGTTATCACAAGATAAGGGACTTGTTACTTCTGATGACAGGAAACATGTTACCATTGTCTTTGAGATCCAGAATCTCGTCAAAGGCTGTGATAATCTCATCCCTTAGCTCGTGATACAACATCCTGGTATTCCGGGGGAGCTGTGAGTGTGCCACCGCGATATGGTAGGGATTGTCGAGAATATCGGGCCCCATCGTGAAATCGGTGTTAAAGTCCTGTCCATAATCCCACATCAGAGACGTGCGCGACAAATTGAGAAAGACGACCTTCTCACTTCATTCGCCGCCTCCAGAAATGAAAGCTCGTCATTGCGTGCGTTTCTCAGTTCTTCTATATGTACACGTCTGGTCACAATAACGACCCAATGGTACAGAGTTGCGATCTTGAATGGGGCTCCTCTGTGCTGAGAATACCTATGGAGGTTGGTTAAAAATACCAAGCTGGAACGGCGTTGCTTGCCTTTCTGTATCCCTCTTGGATCACGTCCGCAGCGTTGGTCATGTACCTGATACCATCCCACCACGAGCCGAGCCAACCGCTCGATCCAATTGTCGGGAAAGCAATCAGCTAAAGAAAAAGAGGCGAAAAAGACGTTAAATTTACAAAAACTGGGATGCAATGCCACTTACATTTGGACGCTTAGACAAATGAGCAATCCCGAGGATGGCTGCAGCAACGCCTGCAACAACATATATCACGGCTACGCTTGCAGGTAATTCTGGCACCATCCACGACATTCCTGGAGGGTGAGGGTATGTGTCCGAAGTTGTGAACAATGAGAATGCGCGGGCATTTATACGATGAAACCAATGCCAAGGGTGGTGCCATGCAGGTGGCCCCACCGATATCTGATATCTACCGTAAGTACGTCGACGCCGTCCGCGTGGTCAAGTTCATTTGGAAACACCACGGCGCTGCGTCCCAAGGGTCTGATGGGCTGTGCGTGCCTCGGATACGTGATTCAACTAGTGATGTTCTGGCTTGGCCCGAAAGCCCCGGCTTTGACCTGGTTTAAGGGGGCCTTGGCCTATCAAAATCTCAAGCTAGGCAAAGGGCCCCAAAACCGTCCTGGCCTGGCCCAGGCTATGGCCTCCGTACGGGGACACACGTCCTACCTGACCTTTGCACGTCTCGTACCCTTCCCTCAACCCAATCCATCCATCCAGGGAGAAGACCACCTCAAACCCACCACACA
The DNA here is from genome assembly GCA_038093515.1 of Butyriboletus loyo. Taxonomy (NCBI): domain Eukaryota; kingdom Fungi; phylum Basidiomycota; class Agaricomycetes; order Boletales; family Boletaceae; genus Butyriboletus; species Butyriboletus loyo. The sequence goes on from JBBPSI010000172.1 coordinate 27,723, forward strand.
CACTGCATAGCACTAGATTATGTCTACGAACGCCCGATGGTGTATTAGGAGATCGTATATAAAACGAGAACGGCTGAAACCGATGCTACCACGACGCCTATGACCTCGCCCAATTGAGAACAAACACGAGGACGACCTCGATGGTTGTCCCCACCCAAGCATGCTATGGGCGTTGTTGCCACCGCCGCGGCATCGTACCGGTGGACGACGCGCGGGAGGTAGAAGGGCTCTACGACATCGTCCGCAGTGATGAGGTATCTCCTGGTTGCTGCGATAGCGGGAAGGAAAAAAGGAAGCCCATGAGCTCTACCTCGCGTCAACCAACTCATCCAATGGACCTACGTCATTTGCGTCTGTGTCGAACCACGATTCTCGTCATTACGGTGGCTGTTGTGGTTGTTGTTCGAAAGGCGTACCATGCTCATCTGCTTCACCTGACGCGTACTGTTTCGATAGAAAATAGCACGGCTTGACTGCGTGGAGCGCTTCTGGAGGTCTACAAGGGCAATGAAAGGTGTCAAAAGGTCAGTAAATGAAAAAAACACGTTAATACTCGCCTTTTGTTTGGGTATGCTACCCCTCATCCCCACTTCCTGTCCATTGATCACTATTCAAGCCACTTTTCGATGTAGCTGAAGGCTGATGACGCTTCCCCAACCATTTGTTAGCTGTTGAGTGTTGACAGATAGTGAGTTAAAAGTAGGTAGGAAAATGGAAAGAAAAAACTTGCTAGGGCCCTCGGTGTCTGAAAAATACAAATCCTCGACAGTAACAGATCGGTGTGAGATAGCTGGTTCACCATCAAGTCCATGGGTCGACGGAGAAAACACATTGTTGGGTGCACGAGACGGAACAGAAGTATGCACGTTTGTTGATTGACGAAATTCGTCAACCGCTCGTTTCTGGAATGAAAGTTCCGGGCGCTCCGCGTTGTCAGGATCAGCAAACCTGCTGGCGAGTTTGTGTTGACGCTGGGGGCGAGCATTGACGACGGCTTCTTCTTCTCCGTTGTTGATAACCCGGACCATCGTAGATTGATCGTAGCTGTACAGGGACTGTAAGTTCGGCAAGCCGGCATTTCCCATGCCATATTAGACAAAGCCACGGCCTGCCGGCTTGGCCCCAAGCCTACCACAAGGGACCAGCGGGAGAAGGGAACGGGAGACCTGAGACAACAGGAAACATAAACTCGACTTACGAGGACCCTGGATCAGATGGCTACCCCTTCCCAGTGATCAGAGAGCAAGTCGCGTCGCCTTGTTGACCGCGTGTGCCTCGACTGATCCTAGAATTATCGTGAAGTAAAAAAATAATCTTCAGGACTGAGCACCAATAATTCGTAAAACTTGGGAAGGAACACCAGTGTGAATGCAAGGCCATTCATCACGCCGGGGCAATGAAGGACCTTGAATCCACATTTGTATACTGCGGGATACGTTCAACTTTGGGGGGCTCGTTGACCTCGCCCAAATGGCAAAGGGCGGAAGTTGGAGGCAGAGTCGACGACATCGCAAGTGAATTTTTAATCCCCGCTAGCAGTGTGATCATGAACAGAAGGGTTCAACGCTTCAGTGAGCTCAGGCGCATGCTTTCGGTTTACTGACCATTCAAGTCCGGTTCGTCTGCAGGTGTCTCTCCACTTGAAGATTCCCATCATGAGATTGCCAACGCGTTAATGGCCATAATCAAAACCTTCTGCCTGCCGGACGTTGTCGCCGTACCCTCTGGGCCTACTATGGGGCCGATTTTCCCTGCCGCGGGCGTTACAAGATGTTTGTAGTTCACCGCTTCTTGTCGATATGTACTTACCAGAATGACCTGTTGACAGATGAATTTAACATACTCCATCGGTTGCTCCCTGATCATACGCTACGCTTGAAGGAGCCCACGTTCCGCGACTAATTTGGTCAGCGGTACTCTGTCATCTCCACATCACCAACGGCAGACATACGTTTTTCCTGGCACTCGCGACGCATCTCTTTATGCCCCAACCCATCTTAACCATCGTCCCCAGGTTTTTCGAAAGCAATTTTCCCCTTCCAACGACCTTTCCCATCTTGTGACTTAAGTTGGAACGCTGAGCGTCGCACGGACAGGTTCGAGTATTATCTCATCCACTCTGCTTTGTTACCTGGCTTCCCCCTTTCGGGCTTGGATTAACCTTGCGCATACTATATTTCGTATCAAGGAAAAGCCATGCGGACGAAACATGCATGATCTAAAGCCAGTTGCCATTACTAGCACGCAAGGGAAGTAAGACAGTTTCTGTGACTTTCTGACTACTGCAGAGAGTGAGTGGAGACGGGGATAGATGACACACATTGATCACGACAAAATCTGATTACTGATCTTCGTCAAGACATCATTTCCAAATGTTTCACATCTATCGTGACTCGTGTGGGATGTGGGTGCTGATAGCTCTCAACTAGCCACTGTCAAGCCATATATCATGGCACAGGTAAAGCAGGGTCGAAGCAGTCTGCTTGCTGCGTGCGTCTCGCACCAAATGTACGTCGTCTCCTGAAATCTAAGTTCGTACTCCCTTGGTGAACACTTTCGATCATCAGGATTCCTACTACCGGGCCCTTTGGACCACTGTGCAATCCCGACGATGACTGCAGTAACGCCTGCAATAACATATGTTGCGGACATGCTTGCAGGCAGTTCTGGCACCATCGACTGCATTCCGGGAAGATAAGGCTATGTATCTGTTGGAACCACGAGAACGCGTACTGGAACCCCTACGGTATGTCGACTCATCAGACAATGTCCGCGTGCCAGTTGAAAAAAATAGAAACCGCAATCCAGTACCACGTGACCTGGTTCGGAGACACCACGCCGCTGTGCAACGAGGGCCTGGTAGGCTGTGCGCACACTAGACATGTGATGTACATCATGTGCCGGTACTGCATGCCTTCAACAAACCGCTTACAGCCCGAGTACACACAGACACAAAAAAAAACAGATCTGATCAGACCGAGATCGCGAAGTTCGCACTTGGTCATATATGACCCAAGTGAGTGGTACCCGGAGCATGTAGGTATGATTCTTCTTCTTTAGTCTCAGGGGGATTAAAGTAACAAATATCGACATCTACATAAGCACCGAATTGCATCCACGGAGCAAAATCTAAATATGACGTCAGGGGAACAGGCCAGCTATTGTTTTAATTCAGTCCTGGTGAATCCGCTTTCTGAACATCACTTTCGCCGTGGAGTTGGCCGAGATCAGAGACCCTATGCGCGAGCTCCGTGGACGAGTCGTATTCTCCTCGAGCTTGATGTCGTATGTCATGACGATATGAGCCAACATTGTTTTGAGTTCAGCTGCGGCAAAGAACCGGCCGGGGCTAGGGAGAGAGAAAAAATCAATACGGATTGTGAATGGCGATCAGTGAGGGAAGAACAAACCATGCATGTCGACCGTATCCGAATGACAAATACTGAGGGGAGGTTGAGGCAAACTGATGCTTCGCGCCTTCCTCATCGTCTCCGCCCAAGTTGACGAACCGGAACGGATCAAACACCTCTGGGTTTTCGTACAGCGCGTCATCGAAATGTAATGCTACGAGGCCGGCATTGATCCTAGTGCCTTTCGGAATCAACGTCCCGTCGGAGAACGTGAAGTCCTTTAAGGCCTTGCGCGTCAAGCTCACTAGAGAACAAAAGTGGATATGGAATGTACACGAAGAAAATAAGGTGGAAGTGACTTACACATGTCAATGCCCTCCATGCGTGTACTCTCTTTGAAAAAACTGTCGACTTTGCGCATCTTGCCCAAGGACGTCTTCGACCATCCCTCTTTCTCCACGATAGCCTCGACTTCTTCCCGGAGGGGTTGCACATATTGAGGGTTTGCTGCTAGGTTGTAGAGCACGTGTGTAAAAACCTGAAGTTAAAAATGACTAAACGACCAAGACAGGATCCGAAGTCGCACATACGTTGGATGTTGTCTGTAACGCGGTGGATAAGGTGAACACCACACGCCCGGAGACGACAGCAGGCACGCACGTGAATAGCAGCAAAATTGGCTGATAGGATGCGGTTCGTCAAGTCTTCGGCCGTGGGATTCGGATCTTGTGCATCCATCAACCATGATAAAAGGTCGTGCTACAAAAAAGATGAATATGGTATCCCCCACAAATAGATCGACCGACAGGTTTCTCAGTCCAGTCCTTCCCATACTCGTTCATGTATTTCCGCCGCTCCTCAATGATTGGACGAAGATGTTCTACACCCCGCCTATTATTCTTAGGGACTTTTGTGACCAAACGGGCAGCTAGGCTGTCGAGAAGGTGAGAACAGCTCCACAGACAATCAATCGTCAGGGACGTACGGCTTCAAACATTTCGGGAAAACCCCGATGACAGCGCCGCCCATGACGGCATCAATGGTGTGTTGGATATTGAGGGCCATGAAATCCGGATTACGACCTACAATGAAGGGTCGAAGACGCAAGCATGACAAAAGGAAATACATACACACTGGAAGACCGACGAATGATCTATTACTGGCCCTGCATACGATCTGTTGAACAGTCGTCAATGCTGGAACACTCTTCCACTCTGTCACCCAATATGAGCTTGAACTTATTGTCTTTGATGACACGAAACATGTTACCATCGTCTTTGAGGTCCAAAATCTCGTCGAAAGCCGTGATGATCTCATCACGCAACTCGATATACAAGATCCCGACGTTACGAGTGAGCTGTGAGCGCATCACTGCGATATGATAGGGATTGCGGTGAATGTCGGATCCCATCATAAATTCGGAATTAAAGTCCTGTCCACGATCCTCCCTCAGTGCATGTGACAATTTGAGAGAAACGCCCTTCTCACTTCATTCGTGGCCTCCAGAAATGAAATTTCATCATCGCGGGCGTTTCGCAGTTCTTCTATATGTTCACGTCTGGTTACGATGACGGTCCAGTTGAAGAGCGTTGCTATCTTGAACGGGGCACCTTTGTGCTGAAATTACCCACGGAGGTTGGTTATAGTACCGAGCCGGAACGACGCTGCTTGCCTCTCTGTATCCCTGTCGAATTACGGCTGCACCGTTGGTCATGTACTTGACACAAGCCCACCATGAGCCTGGCCAACTACTCGATCCAACGGTCGGAAACGCATTCAGCTGAACAAGGGAAGAGATGAAGACGATGAGGACATTTCGGAGGAGATGCAATGCGATTTACATTGGGGCGCTTCGATAGCTGTACAATCCAGACGATGACCGCGGCAACGCCTGCGATAGCATAGATCACGGGTGCGCTTGCAGGTAGTTTTGGCAGTGTCTGCAGCATTATCGTTGTGAACAATGAGAACTCATGCGTGGCATTTATGCGTCGCACACTCCATCGGAGCCAGTGCAAAGTGCGATGCGATATCAAGTATGCTATGATGTGGGCCTGACAACGCCAGTTTGAACAATGTCTCAACCGCGACCTAGTAAATCCGAAATTGACCAGGAACGAGGATAGCCAGAGACATTACGCTTCTGGAAATGAGAGTCTGAAATCTGGTGGGTTGTGTGTTTGTCGGATACTTGATGCAGTGACGATGTTCATGGCTCGTCGAACGCAGTGGTCAGGTGGACGACTTTCCTGTCCAGGCTGAGCATTGTTATTTTGCTTGTCCTTCTCAGTGATTTGAGTAATCAGATCGCCGCAGCCTGAAGTTCTGAATGCTCGTACGTTATTTTTTTTTCCATGTGTGCACTGCAAGGTTCTTGCTCGAAGTTGTTGGCCAAAGTGTACATGGGTCGTGGGGTCGTGGGAAACCAGTCTTTTGGGCACTCCTCCTCGACTACGAGGGAACGATATCACCACACCGTCTAATGACATCTGCCCTTCACACAATCCAGTCCTTACCACCATCCACCTGATGCCGACACCCATTAACCCTTTTTCATTCGATGACGATGCCGACGATGGCGAAGGAGATTGGCAAGAAATGCCCATCGTCAAAGAAGACGACCACGTGAGCGGCCTCGACAAAGAGGATCGACGGAAATACCACTACGTCCCCAAGAAAACCGAATCGCATGCACATTCGCATTCGTGGGGGAATGCGACGGGGAACCTTATCGACGTCGACAACCAAGGTACGCAATGGCGCTCGAAAACGGAAGAGAACGAGAGCGAGTATACCAGGTTGCGAGGCGAGGAGGAGGAGGATGTGGATGAGGTGCATCTACGGACGCGATACCTCTTCGATGAGGATACAGCGATGACGCCGTTGGGTCAGATGCAGGCGACGAAGAAGATGCTTACCGAGGCCCAGCGGATCGCTTACGTCGGTCTCTGTGCCCTTACTGCAAGGGAGATGATGCAACAGCAGAAGGATGCGCGGAGGAAAGAGTTGAAGGATGCTATCCAAGGCATGGAGCTCTGGACATTGAAGGTGATGGGGCGACTCTACTATCATATGGACCTCGAGATTGCAGGTATCTTATCCGTTATTCTTGCCCTATTTCTACTTGGTGAACGATACACCCTAACATATATCCACAGAGCAAAAGATGATAGACAGCCTTGCGTTGCATGGCGTGCAAGCTAGCGATCTTGCTCCGTCTTTGATGACAACACACACAATCGCCAATCCAGAATATGATCCCGTAGAAGCCAAGAAACAGGAAGTGGAGGAAGCATCACATCCGACAGAACAGGACGTTAATCTAAAACCTTCCACATCTCCAGTTCCCCCACGCTTGCCTTCAACACCGACCACACCTACATTTCAAACGACCGCTCGTGTCCTGGAAGATACAACCGTCACTTCATCATCTCTACCTGGTGTCACCACCACGCTCTCGTCGGTCGACAAGGATGTCACGCTTGACATTCGATGGACAGTTTTGTGCGATCTGTTCCTCATCTTAGTTGCCGACAGTGTTTATGATGCCCGTTCTCGCGTGCTGCTAGAACACGTCGCACTGAAACTCGGACTTGGTTGGATTGACGTCGTAAAGTTCGAGCGGCGCGTCACCGAAGCACTCGAAATCCAGGAAGGCGTAGAAAAGTTGGAGAATCAAGGTATCATCGAGGGATCTTCCAAGGCCGCCCAAAAAAAGCGGTACATGATGATGGGTCTTGCAACCCTAGGTAAATCATTAAGCGTGTGCATTTGATGCGATTGGCTCATCATGCTTGTAGGTGGGGGCCTCGTTATCGGATTGTCGGCTGGGTTGTTGGCTCCAGTGATCGGTGCAGGCCTTGGCGCTGCGCTTACCACTGTCGGTATATCAGGGACGACAGGCTTCCTCGCAGGCGCGGGAGGTGCTGCAGTGATAACGACAGGTGGTGTCCTGACAGGCTCTGGTATCGCTGCACGTGGTATGGCCAGACGGACTCAAAGTGTGAGGACTTTTGATGTACTACCACTCCATAATAACAAGCGCGTGAGTTGCATATTAACTGTGCCTGGGTAGGAACGCTGTCTTCTTCTCCACTACACTGCTCATACGTTTGTAGGTTCATGAGTGGCAAGATAGATGACGTGCGACTACCCTTTAGCGTGCTAGACCCTGTCGTTGGAGACGTATTCAGCGTCCTTTGGGAACCAGAGATGATCCGAGAAACAGGAAGTGCTCTGAGGATCCTGACGGGCGAAATCCTGACTCAGCTTGGTCAGACGGTGCTGCAGCATACTGCCATGACTGCATTGATGGGTGCTCTCCAGTGGCCGATCAGTGAGTTCTCGTCGTTTCGTTGCTATTTTTCCGAAAACCCATCTTGTCCGGTCTAGTCCTGACGAAGCTAGGCTATCTCATCGACAATCCTTGGAACAACGCCCTTGACCGAGCGCGAGCAGCTGGGAGCGTGCTTGCACAATTGTTGTTGCAGCGGCACCTTGGGGTTAGACCGATCACGTTGATCGGTTTCTCGCTCGGGGCTCGTGTCATTTTTTATGCGCTATTGGAACTTGCCAAGGTGAAGGCATTTGGTATCGTTCAGGACGTCTTCATTCTTGGCGCTACGCTCACCGCCTCACAAAGCACGTGGTGTAGCGCGCGCAGTGCCGTTTCTGGCCGATTTGTAAACGCGTACGCAAAGACCGACTGGGTATTGAACTATCTGTTTCGCGCAACGAGCGGGGGCCTTAGTTCGGTAGCTGGGTTGAGACCGATAGAAGGTATACCTGGGGTGGAGAACGTGGACGTGACGGATAAAATTTCGGGACACATGAGTTATCGAACGTTTATGCCGCTCATTCTCGACCAACTTGGGTTTCCTGTGACTGCGGACCACTTTGATGAACCCGTGGTACGTTACCACGCACCAAGTGGCCTTTTTTGGCGCTCATTGGCATGATGACTGATCGATGGAAACAGGAACCTGATTTTGAAGGGGACAGAGTGGTAATTCGGGAGGCTGAAGAAGCCAAGACGCAAAAGCCTGGATGGTTCTCGAAGCGCGCCAAGAAGGCGTCGCTGCCGCACACCGCTGCTTCCCGACCTCCCACCGCTGCCTCGTTTGGTTCCTCAAGGCGGAAGGCCTCGTCCAAGTCGCAAGAAGACGAGCTCCCGCCCCGGACGGATGCCACTCCAACTCCCTCGCCTTCTCCTGCCCTGACAGACACCGGTGGCAGCCCCCGTTCTCCAGAACGGCGTTCATCGGAGTCCACACCAGACGTTCCTGTTCATGCTGGTTTTGATCTAGTCGCTATGAGACACATGATCGGGGAGGCGAAGCGTCATCCCGATCAACTGGTTGTTCCGCCGTCCAAGCCGGATCTGGGTACGCCAGCACCGCCACTGTCGTTATCTTCCCCTTCAGCTCCACCATCATTGCCACCGGTAAGACAGGCTGAGACGCTGTCCGGTGCTGTCAAGCCGGTCCCTTATGACGACCGGGACAACGGGGAAAAGTCAGGCCCGAATATGCCTGATACCCTGAGCGCCACATTCATCACGTCGATGACACTACATGACAGGGACCCGTACAGAACAATCGACAAAGCGCCCGTGGAGCAACGGGAAGCGAAACTAGGTTCAGAGTCGAGTAAAGTCTTATCTCAACCGTGTTATCCACCCGAGATGAGTCCGGTATGGACTTCACCCTCGGATGCTACGTTAGGCAATCCCTTTGCAGGGTCGACTGAAGGACTTTCGTTTGGAAGTTCTACGCGCGATCTCACACGGTCGGCTTATGCACGCAATCGGCTTGGCGCGCAATCGACATCTGCTACCTTGCCAGGTCTATCCTTTGGTTCTCCAGATGGGACCATCACGTTCCAAGGCATGGAACCTGATCCATGGAGCTCGCCTGCCGAATTTAGGAATACGACGGGGAAGGGGAAAGGTCTTGGTATGAATCCATGGTCCATGTAATCTTGGAGTGCTTCTTTGGCTTGGCGAAGAGTATGGTGGAGTTACGTCCGTCGGCGTATTGATGGCATGGATTTTGCCGCACTCGCAGAAAATGGGGGAGTGCTCTCTTGAACGCGTAGTTCATGTCGGTTGTGTGGAACCAAGGGGGCGATAGGGCTGCTGATGGACAGAGCAGAGCATACGAAAATCTCATAACGCATGTGAGCATCTGCTATACACTCTTGGGAAACACCACTACGTTTTGGTATCGTGCGTTATGAAATTGATCCTATGCATGATGAACATATCAACTGTAACCAGCTGTGCAAATTGATCCGCCGTCGTCGTGTTCCTTCCTTGACCCACCGGGTGATGCCTTGTTGCTCTCAACGAATTTCCGGTGCCAGCCCATTTTCGAATTCTATAGATGAAAAAAAAAACAAGAGGGAGAGAGAGGAGATTGAATACAAAGAAAAGCAGGGTGGGCGCATGTCTGCGGTTTGGGGCTGGGTGAGAACGTGGCGGACTCCGCAACTGCGTCTTTTCTGCCATTCGAAACCCTCCACGCGTGTGCTTGACGCGCTACAGAGCGGGTCTACCACAACGTCACAAATAGAGGTCGCCACAGGGTGCCTTTTTTTCTTTCCCAATTCGAGCCCCTTCGGACTCGCAGGGCTTCAGAGTCTCCTGAGCACAGAAGTGATTGCTTAGAACGACTGGTAATGCATGCGATGCATGCGGTCGGTAAGCACGGAGCAAGCACGGCTTCCCATTGTGTGTCACCCCTCCACAAGGTGGTCTTGGTCCACAAAAAAATTATTTCGAATTGTCGTCGTGACGTGCGGAGTTTTAATATCAAGGCGAGCACCACAAGTGGGCCATTTCAAACTCCGGAATCGATGACAACTCCGAACCAGCACACGCAAGAACGCAACCGTCACGTCCGCACCATTTTTTTTTGCATCATGTTATAAAAGCTCGGCTCCCCCATACCTGATACGCGAGCTTCTCCTCTAGTTCCACCTTTATCTTTCCTTCCCTCTCCAACCTTCGTCGTTGTATCGTTTTGCTTTAATACCCCTCCCCCCCACTCCCAGTGGTAGTTTCGTTCCCGTTCACAAAACGTACATGCGGTCAATCCTCAAGCACCCCCAACTATCCGATCTCCCATATCACCAACAATGTCTAGAACCGTTCCCGTTTGCAGCATCTGCGACCGTTGAAGTCTCCCCTCACGTTCACTTTCCCCCTACCCCGACTCTCACATCGATCTTCATCACCCACTCTCCCTCGGTGTACGACCGTACCCCAGCAGAGGTGCTTCCCAACGCATGTGCATTGCCCGGTCGGCACGAGAGGGAAATCATCGACACGTCCTACCCTCGTCGTTCCCGCCTAATGTGGGATAGGGACGCGGACGGTCCCCAAGGAGGTTACTTTCAACATTGCGGGTCCGAGGCACGCGGGATCGAGCCATCAGGTTTATCTATCCTATTTATCATTCTCTTATGCTATGCCTAACGATCTCTCCCATATATATGTGCTTCATTCGATTCTCTTTATTCAGAATCAGATGACTCGGATGTCGTGCGGACCCCGCCTGAGCCTGCGTTGGCTGGCCATCTGATCTCTGTACGATTTGGAGATCGGAGGACGAACGATGTGATGTTGCCATATTCCCCTACTCAGGACGCGATCCAGTCCGCGCTGTTGTTCTTGCCACATGCGCCGAGTACCCCGCTGAAGATGAAGAAGGGCGCGCGCCGGTCACATAGTGTGGGTCGGATACATCCAAAAGAGCCCCGCCAAGAGAGTGCCGATGGACGGATACAGATTGGTGATTTCGGCGTTCCCACTCTCGACTTTGAGGGGTGTTTAGGTGGCTTTTGACAGACTGGATTGACACGATGTAGATCGTGCTTGCTCTCCACTTTGGCTTGACGATTTTGTGACGGAGTTGATACCACGCATACCATGATTTGTCTGTATTACTACTGTTTGTTCGCATTCATAGATATCAAACCTTCGAAATAAATTAAATGACCCGTTCTGACGTGTCGTGAGACGGTCTACGAAGTACGTTCGTGGTGGGGATGTTTGATGGCACCAAGTTCCCCGATCTTCACAGGGATATTTCACGGCATGTGTTGGGAGGATGGGAAGTTTGATAGCAAGGGTGTATGTACGTGCTGCCGTCACGACCAGATAGAAGCATGATGAATGGTGCGTGAACCGTTGCACTAAACCAGTAGTACAATGAACGTGTCTTGGCCCGCCCTCATTCCCTTCCGCGGCGGAGTGAAGCAAGCAGGCTAGCTACTGTGCACGTAAATCCTTGGAATCACACCATACCTAAAGTGTACAAGACAGTCACTAGCTCGTTCCCTCTTAGCGCAGGCACAACGACCGTGACGCTGGGATCCGATAGGTCAGCGGGTGTCCACTCGGATCCCTCAAAGCATACATACCGTACCTGAATGCCAAGAGAGCTTCTAACTCGTTCCCCCCATAGCTCAGGGTCTGATCCTGAGATCAGTACTGCGGATATGAATGAAGAATGGGTTTGATTCTGATCCAATTCGTCGTCAGCGCACTGGAAACGATTGTGATTTAATTTCCTTTCGGTCCGGTCTTCCTATTGGTAGGTATGCGGCCGAGGTCGGGACCAACAGGGAAGCGCGATTCCCCCCAGGGCTGTGCGTCCCGCAATTCCGTCGTTCCTCTATCTACGAGAGGCAGCGGAGGAGAACAGACACGGCGTCTGACTTGTCATTCTGAGCAGGGTGGTTTGATCATCGTCGGTACACATGGTGCGTCTATCTCAGACTGAGAAAAAAGGGAGAGAGGAGTGACATTAAACTGGGTTTGCGAGACCGGTGGGGGCGACGCCGATATCTCGGCAGTGCTTTACTTTTGAGGAGATGCAAGAGCATGGTAAGCGATATGGGAGGCTCATGTTCGGACGGGGTAGGTACAATGCGATCAGACGCGGACTCGTCAAATGGCTTGGGAGCCCCGGCCCTTATCATCCAGAGTGCCGACTAACCAGTCGACAATCGTCGCATCCTCATAGTTGTCGGGTCCCTCGGATTCCGGGAGAGCGGGCACGTCACTCGTAGATCTACATGATGCGATGTACATGCGGGCCTGTTGACCAGCGCGGCTGTCGCTTTCTCTCAGATGGAGATATGGGGGGAGAAGTCGAGGAAGAGAGAGAGAGAGAGCGAGCGAGCACCGCGGGAATAGAAAACGGCTGGTCCTTCTCAACGTCTTGTCCCCGCACTTTGTATCAAGATTTTGACCGAGTTCTGATGACTAAGATGTCGTCAGCAGTGATGGGCCCACTAGCCCGAGGTTCGATATTTATGAGCACCTTTGCAAGCATTCGGGGTCAACTATCGGACTGATTGGATGCTGAGGTCCCAGCACACCGTAGCACGACCAGAGGAGAAAAAGGCATGTTCTCGGAGTTGACGTCCAAAGAGTCGGTCGCCCGTCGGTGCAATCTTTTGGTTCTCGCAGCGATGAGTGCCTAGACATTGCTAGATTAGTGGAAGGTAGATTAGCAAGAACGATTATAAGCCTGGCTTTAACGCAACAAAGTAGCGTATTACCATATAAACTAGAAGACGAACTGGTTACTAAAAAGATGGATACCCTGCGTGAAGCTCGTGAACGAGCAATTGGCATCTAGTCTGGCTGGGTGGCCAAACTTGGACAACTTGGGCAACCTTGTCGAGTGTGTATGTGTAGCATTTAATGAAGAGTTAGGGACAGAACTACGCCAGTATCGAAGCATGCACGACGCGGAGCATTTTATTGACCGTTTGCAACCATGATTCGCATATTGTATGTCCTCTGGCCCAACAGAACGAGGCGTACTTTGTGCGCGACATGTCCAACGGAAGTTGTACGCTCCTTAAAGCCGGGTCCTGAAGTTGAGATATGGCGAGCAATCGCAGACTGCCCTTGGCAAAGAAAACAAGTTTCGCCGACGTTGACTGTTTACCTAGTCATCGCAACGAGGTCACCTACATGGGATGCGAGTCAGAAAGCACCAAAACCACGAGGCACCTGCCTAAAGAGACTATATTGAGAATAATTATACAGCAACTGTGCACACCGTGACCACACGTAAACCAAATACATCTTGTTCCTTGACATTTCGACACCAACGATTGTGTACCATCGCTGAGAATGTCGTCGACAAATAATGGTGTGTAGGAACTTCGAGGAGTGATTGAGTATATGCTGACAATTCAGTAAGACCAAACCATAGTACTTGACACCGGCCGCTCTCGCTATGTATACGCAGTCGTGTTCCACCCCGACGGAAAGCATGTTTTAGGCGGTGGTAATGGTGGGATTCGACGATGGCAACTTGCGGATGGTCAACAGGTCGGGGAGCAAACAGGAATGCAGCTGCGCGCAATTTCTGCATCAGGGAATCACAAATGGATCGTATGCGGGACTCAGGAGGGGGCAAGTGTGTGGGATGCAGAGCTGCATGAAAAAGTCACTGAGGTGGAGGGCACAGGTAATGTGGTTGCTGCAGTCGATGTTTCCCCGGATTCAACCAGGTTTGCCACTGGGACTGGAGAGGGTGAAAACAGTGCAAGCATTTGGAGCATTGCAAGCGGGCAGAGACTCGTTGGCCCGCTCAAACATGACAAGCAGGTCAATGGAATCAAATTCTCTTCCAATGGTGACCACATCGCCACTGCCACAGTTCGTAGCTCCATCCGCATTTTCAACAGTCACAACGGTGACCAGCTCCTCGTCATCCCTACTGAGGTATCTCAATGGCATGCAACCACCCCGCTTGCTTGGTCAGGCGACGATCAGCAAATTTTTGCTGTGTCCTGTGACAACAGAATAAGATCTTTTGATGTTTCCACTGGGTCCCAACTAGCTGAATCACCAATTCTCCATGATGGCCATGATGAAGTCCACTGTCTGGCTCTCGCCACCAATGGCAAATACATTGCTACATTCGTGGCATATCGTTCAATCTTGTTTCTAGCCACATCAACACTGACTCAGATTGGCCCTGTCATCGAAGACGTTGAAGGGTTGCGCTCAGCTGTGCTCTCTCCAGACAGTTACTATCTCGTAACTGGACGATTGGATGGGAAAATTGTCATACATGATCTCAACAACGTTCTGCCAGGCCTGGATGGACCTTTTCATGCACGTACTTGATTCATTATGCTCCCAGCATGAGGGGCGAACCCCCACGCTGACAAAATATGTTAGGCATCTGCCCATGAGGAAGGACAGCAAGATGAGCAACCTTCGACATTGGGCGGCCACGACTCAAATTCGGTATGAGTTTGTCATTCTGTCACTAAAAGTGTTGCGCTGACCTCATCGTGTACATACAACAGGAAGATCGGGATGTCCTCGATGTATGAGTTCGTTCGTTTTGACCTCCAAGTGAGTGTTCACGATGGTATAGGTCGAGGTGGCGTCAAGCACCCCAGGTCCTCAATTCGACTTTGACGAGGTTCGTCACCACTTCATCCGCCTCTTATCTGTGTGTTGACTCTGCTGCAGCCACCGTCCCCGTCTTCCTCTACCCATCCCAGGGAGGATGAGGTACTGACACGTGCAGAGCGAAATCTCGACACTGTCGGGTCACGCCATGGCCGTTCGATATTCAAAGGGTTGCTACGGAGGAAGAGTCACCAGGACGTCACTTCACATCAGCCTGACCGAGGTTCTGGAAAATCCCGCCAGCCCGCCGATCGTCGATCTCCTTCTCACTCACCAGCGAGATTGGATGTCACCAATGAAGGACCTTCGAGAATGGCCGCAGGTCGACAGTACCGTTCATTTCGGATGCAGTGTGGCTAACATATCGTCTTAGCGGTCGGTTGCAACAAACCCCACGAGGCCAAAGGTTGGTTGTTCCTCGGATCCGTATGCAGGGATTTATCACACGTCACAGCGTAAATCGCGTCGCAAGGCCGCTGTTCGCAACCGTCCGAACCAAGTTACTTCCCATGGCGGACAAAGTGCGGTGGATCCAGGGACAGCAGACCCCGTGTGTCTTTTTTTCGTGATGTGGATTTCGTCATGACAGCTCACGTCCTACCAGGTGCAACAGCCGATCGATTCATCTCAACCCCCAATTGGGAACGTCCATGTAACGGTGCGTGCTACTTTCCCTTGACTTTCATCGTTATACTTACCGTAGACCAGGATCACCAAACGGGCAGCTCTACTATTTCCATCACGCTTCCCACGTGGATGTTGTGTTTTCGCTCTGGTACGCACGATGAGACCCAGTGATACGTAGACACTACCTTGAATCGCGAGTATGTGGACATTGATCGTGCAGTTCTTTTACTTCGTGTCACCTTATAGCATTCAGTTATCACAGCTCTGATAAGTATGTCCATGATCAAGCTCGCTAGCTTGCCAGGATATTCCGTCAACGGTCGGTCATTGACAAAGTCTATAAAAACCGAGGGCATTGGAGGACAGTATCTGGTTGATTGGAGTCGTTGTGAATCTAAAGAATGCTACTGAGGTCAACCCAGGGTGTGTATCTATTCGGATGTCGCATAAACCAACTTTTTGCGAGCCTTGGACACCGACGTCTCGTTTTTTTGTACAGGAACTAAACCCTGATGACAGGGCATCGGTTTACATCTTAACCAAGCACATGAAAACGGGTGCCATCATCGGAACCAAAGTAACACTCCACACGTCTCGCGAGAAGAGTGCACAAATTGTCCCCACCGTAACCAACATCGACTCGTTCTCTTCATACTCATCGTCCCTATTTTCCCGAAGCGCACAATAGGCCTCTCCTCGCGCACGCTTCTTCTCCGACATACCCTCCCGTCCGCCTTCTTTCGGTCCTACCATATTTTCCAGCCATTCTATTGCCCGTGCACCATTATATCTCTCGTTCGGAGACTTGGTGTTGCCCTGCAACTTCTATCGCGAGGATGAGGTTCGACGGGAATGGGAGGGTGGGTTCGAAGATGCGGCCGCCTCCGCTAGCAACCATCTAAGCATGTCCACTGGCACGCCTCGAGGCGCGATATGTCGCCGAACCGACCATTTCGCGAGCGGCGCGCAGTGCGTTGGTACCTCCATTTCAGCAAACGACCGCTTGTAAACAGTCTGGGTAGCGGCGCAAACCTTTCGGACGGGAGATCATCACCCCGCGTCAACAGGACCGCGGTGGAGCAAAGTTGCTGCCGGGGACGGTTTCGCCGACATCGAAGCCGCGATGCACCTCCTCAACGTCAGTTTCAAGTACGAGATCGAATCGATGTACGCCACTGACCAACTTCGGTTTACCAACTGCACTTGCATGGTGTCTCCGTTCCGATGGTATGTACATCTTCTCGGCTCCTGTGAGTTTGGCTCGCTTTTTCTTTTTCTAGTCTTTACCTTGAATCGACCTCGACGGTGGGATCGGTTTACGGCCTAGATAAGTCGTTCCTCGTGCCAAGTAGATGGCGATGCCAGCTCAGGCGGGCTCCACATCGCACCTATGACGATCGAGGCAGGTGAACAAGAGATTCCCAAAACGATGCTAAAAGCGCGCCAGGCCCTAGGGTCATGGTGCAAGCTGAAAATAAAAAGTCGGAAAGTTAAGAGACAGGAGAGAACAGGCGGGCCAAGTTGATGAGGACGTAGATCAAGGACAACAAGATATTAAACGAGTGACTGGCAAGTGCCGTCGCGGCGGGAGTGTTCACATTACGAGGGCTGTGTCAATCCATGAGCATCAAGATGTAGACAACGAGTGACGGGGTGATTTGCGTCCATTCGCCGCTCTCGAACACGGTGCTGAGAGCACACAAGGGGACGCGGCTCCAACGACTGCACTAGCACCAGAACAAACGAGTTTGAGATGTTAAAGCGGTGGCATTAGAGGTGAAGTCAAGGAAGGACCTGAGGGAGACGTAGCGTCCTAGGTGGGAGACACGACGGAGGGTGAGGTATACCGAGGACGAAGACGCGGATGGCGAAGGCGAAGTGTAAAATTGGGTGGACTGGTCTCAGAGGGACCAAGACCGACCCGATCTCAACATTTACGCGGATTGGACGCAGAAAGTGTGGGGATCCTGGGTCGCGACCGTGGGCGATATTGAGGACGAGGCGTGGAGGCAGCGGGATAACAAAGATAATGGAAGCGGACATGAGTCGTACCAGCTGTTTTTCCAGCTCGAGGGTGGTGCCACCCGACTCCGTGCTGGGCTTTCCCAGGTGCTCTGATCACTGTCATGACAATATCGATGAAGGCGAAACGCACGTCCCAGCGTGAGGTCTTGAGTTATCGCTATATGCGCTCGCAGCACTATTGGGGGTACCATTCCCCAATTAGTTCGGCCGAGAGGACGCAGTCCCTGTAGACAGGCCGTATGCCCCAGCCTCCAGCACCTCCAAATTCGCTCCGGCTCACACTGCTCCCACCGTCATACGTAAAACAACCGCTCCAGACATTTGAGCTGTGTTCCCATTCCCCACCCGCCATTGCATCGCATGCCGGGCAACCGTCTGGTATGCGTGTTCCGCGATAAGAAGAGCATCCTGATGTACAGCAAGCCACGCAAGATCATTGCCAAATTGAGGTGGAGCCATCGCGGTCATGCTATTGGCCTTCGATTGCTGCCAAGGTGCCCAGCTATGCCCTATCATCCCATAGCCACCATTGATGATTGTCACGTTGAGAATGTGCCAAAAGGACCAGAAACTGAGCGTCGATAAGTCGTCAATAGGACTGATCGAGGGTATGGATGAGGCGGCCGAAGAGGGCTGAGGCGCCGAGTGAGATTTTGTCCGCGATATGTCGCGAGTTGATCTAACACGTATTGTACACTCGTTGTGGAGTCCTGCAACCGAGATATGACGAGTAATCGCAGACTGCCCTTGGAAGTGAGGCTTGAACATATATTCATTGCTTAGCTAGTCGTCGCAACGAGGTCGGGTTCGAGTAAGAGTAAGCGCCAAAGGCACAAGGCACCTGCATAAACAGACCACGTGTCTATGGAGCGACTTTGCACACCATCATCAAACTGAAGCACCTTGACATTCGACAATCTACGATTGTGTACTCTCGGTAGAGGATGTCATCGACGAATACTGGTGTGTAGCAGCTTCGCAGCGTGATTGTGCAATGCTGACGATCCAGCAAGACAAAACAATGGTCCTTGACACCGGCCACCCTGGTTGGGTGTGGGCGGTCGCGTTCCACCCCGACAGAATGCATGTTTTAGGCGGGGGTGACGGCGGGATTCAACGATGGCGACTCGTAGACGGTCAAGAAGTCGGAAAGTATACGGGGATGAAGTTGCGCGCCATTTCTGTCTCGAGGGATTGCAAGTGGATTGTATGCGGGACATATAACGGGGGGGCACATGTGTGGGATGCAGAGATGCGTAACAGGGTCGTTCGCGTCGAGGGTACAAATCATGTGGGTGCAGTCGACGTTTCCCCTGATTCGACCAAGTTCGCCACTGGGACTGGATACGGTGACAACGACGTGAGCATCTGGAGCATAACCACAGGGAAGAGACTTGTTGGCCCTCTAAGACATCATAGCGTTGTCACTGGAATCAAATTCTCCCCAAGTGGCGACCACATCGCCTCCGCATGCCTTCAAGGCACAATCCGCATCATCGACAGTCGCAACGGTGACGAGCTCGTCACCATCAAGACTACCATACCTAATCGCGGCCCTGGGATCACTCCACTTGCATGGTCGGGTCACCAGGTTTTTTCCACATCTCGTGACAACAAAATCAAGTCTTTCGACGTCTCCGCTGGTTCCCAGCTCGCCGAATCATCGGTTCTCCGTGACGGTGACAACGACGTCGCCTCTGTAGCCCTTGCAGCCAACAACAAATTCATCGTTACTGTCGCATCTCGTTCAATCTCGTTCCTGGACACATCAACGTTGGCTCGGATTAGTTCTGTCATTGAGGACAGTGGACACATACATTCGATTGCTGTATCCCTGGACAGTTGCTATCTTGCAACTGGACGACGCGATGGAAAGATCAACATTCATCATCTCCACAACATTCTCCCGGAGCTCTATGGTCCATTCCATGTAAGTGCTTTAGCCTTCATTGTTCGCTTCATGTCAGAAAAGCCCCCACATTGACAAAATACATTAGGCATCTACTAGTGAGGAAGCACAACAAGACGAGCAAACTTTAACATCAGGTGGTGATGACAACGAACCGCCTGACCCAAATCCAGTATGGGGTTGTCATTCTGTCATTAACAATGTTGCGCTGATTCGAATGTGTACGTACAACAGGAAGATCCAGGGGAATCCAGTCCACTCGAGTCCGAAGGACTCAGTGAACGCAGCGATGGTGATCTCCTCGACGTATGCGTTCGTTCGTTTCAACCTCGATGTAAGTTCTCACGATATCATAGGTCGAGGTACCGTCGAGTACGCCAGGTCCTCAATTTGACTTTGACGAGGTCTGTGATCCCTTATTCTTTTCTTATTTCCGCGTTGACTCTGCCCCAGCCACCATCCCCGACTTCCTCCACCCATCCCAAGGAAGATGGGGTACCGCCATCCGGCCCATCCAATGCCAGGTCGTCGGATGCAAAGCCAATAACCTCCACTCCAGAGACACGTGCAGAGCGAAATATCGACACTGTCGGTCGTTCGATATTGAAAAGGTTACTACGGAGGAATAGTCACCAGGACGCCACTTCGCATCAGCCTGACCGACGTTTCGGAAAATTGCGACAGTCTGCTGATCATCGATCACCTTCTCGTTCATCGGCGAGATTGGATGTCACAAATGAAGGACCTTCGAGGATGGCTGCAGCTCAACCTAATAAAGTAAGCGCCGTTCATTTCGACTGCGGTGTGTCTAACATATCATCTTAGCGGTCCGTTGCAACAAACCCCACAAGGCCAAAGGTTGGTTGTTCCTCGGATCCGTATGCAGGGATTTATCACACGTCACAGCGTAAATCGCGTCGCAAGGCCGCTGTTCGCAACCGTCCGAAGCAAGACACTTCCCATAGCGGACAAAGTGCGGTGGATCTAGGGAAAGCAGACACCGTGTGTCTTTTCTCGTCATGTGGAC
Source organism: Butyriboletus loyo (assembly GCA_038093515.1). Lineage (NCBI taxonomy): Eukaryota > Fungi > Basidiomycota > Agaricomycetes > Boletales > Boletaceae > Butyriboletus > Butyriboletus loyo. Next base: position 48,113 of record JBBPSI010000172.1, read on the forward strand.
CTCGTCATGACAGCTCACGTCCTACTAGGTGCCACAACCAAACGATCCATCTCAACCCTCAGCCGGGAGCGTCCATGTAATGGTGCGTGTTACTTTCCCTCGATTTTCGTCGTTAGACTCACAGTAGGTCAGCATCAAGAAGGATCAGGCAATGCTACTATTTCCATCCGGCTACCTACTATTTTGATCAGCCTACCCAAATGGATGTTGTGTATTCGCTCAGGTACACACGACGAGACTCAATGATCCAGGTGACTGGATGCAATTCATGTAGATGCACTCCAAGTCACAAGCCATGTGGACATGGATCGTGCATTTCCTTGAGTTTGTGTCATCTTGCAGCATCAGTATGAATCCCGATGAGCGCGTCTACGATCATTGATGAAACCTATACACACAGAGGTTAGGGTTGGAGGACAGTGTTTGATTGACTAGAGCTGCTTCGAACCCAATGAATGTACGAGGGTGTGTGTTAGGATGTCTGAGCTACTACGGCTGACTTCTGGAAATCGCTGGGTCCAACTATTATTCAGGACTCAGTGCGAGACCTCTCAAGACCTGCCAATTTAATGCCCTCGTGAGCACGGGTTTCTTGCCGGGTGAGATTACTAGGTGGTCACTCCAGGGACACCATTAATCACATCGCTGAGCTCTCAGTCTTCCCATCGTTGTTTCTCTGTGATCTGACGACACTGACGACGAGGAGGCACATTCACAAGGCTATTCTACTCCCCCCAATCCATCGCACACGATATATCGAGAACCTACACGAGTTTAGAACTTGCTGACGTATACGTCACGTCGTCAAAGCATATGTTGCCGATCATTTGTTCGAGACGCGAGTCAGTCATTCCGAACATCCAGCGGGCTCTCAGGGCGATACGAACATCGTCGAAACGTTGCGAGATACGTTTGCCTCGTTTCATGAGTGAGGCAACGCGCTGCCAGTGGAGGTCAAACATCGGGCTCGGCTGGAGTCGCAGTACCATCATTAATTAGTGCGAACTCTCGGGAATGTGTCGGGAAACAGTTCGTCTTGTTCAATACCACTGTTCGCAGGCAGCAGAGGTGCGTGTTACAAGAACGGTTTTCGTGCCTCGGCCGGTCGACGTCTACAGAGTCAAGCGTACTCTATCATAATACACATTGGGTTCCTCTGGATACCTCCCACTCACCATACCCATATTCGGGTCGGGCGTGGGGCATCACGTTCTCGAGTACACAAAGGACCTACCGAGTCCGCTTTCTGAACATTATTTTAGCTGTGAAGTTTGGTATGATCGCAGACTCGATGTGCGAGCTCCGTGGACGAGTCGTATTCCCCTCGAGCTTGATATCGTACGTCGTAACGATATGGGCCAACATCGTTTTGAGCTCGGCTGCAGCAAAGAATCGACCGGGACTAGCGAAGAAAAAAGATCAGTACAGGTGTGAATAGTGATTGGCGAGAGACGGTCACACCACGCATGTCGACCGTGTCCAAAGGGCAAATATTCGGAGGAAGTGGCGACAAACTGATGCTTCGTGGCTTCCTCATCATTTTCACTCGTGTTTGCGAACCGGAATGGATCAAACACCTCTGGGCTTTCGTACAGCGCGTCATCGAAATGTAACGCTATGAGGCCGGCATTAATTCTAGTGCCTTTCGGAATGAACGTCCCGTCAGAGAATGTAAAGCCCTTTCTGGCCTTGCGCGCCAAGCCCACTAGCGAACAAAAAAATGGATATGAATTGACAGTGTAGTGTGAAAGAAAGAGGGGGCAAGTGACTGACAAATGCTGATGCCTTCCATGCGTATACTCTCCCTGAGGAAACTGTCGACTTTGCGCATCTTGCCCAAGGTCGTTTTCGACCATCCCTCAGTCTCGACGACAGCATCGACTTCCTCGCGGAGTGGCTGCACATACTGAGGGTTCGCTGCTAGGTTGTAAAGCGTATTTGTGAAGACCTAAAGTGCGAGCATGATCAAACAACCAAGACAGGGTCAGAAAGTCGCACATACGTTGGATGATGTCTATACAGTGAATAAGGTGAATGTCGCATACTTGGAGACAATGGCAGGCACGCACGTGAATAGCAGCAAAGTTGGTTGCCAGCACGCGGTTCGTCAAGGCTTCAACCGTGGCATCTGGACCCGCTGCATCCATCAGCCATGATAAAAGGTCGGGCTACAAAAAATGAACATGGTGCCGCCAGCAACGAAGGCCGACCAACAGGTTTATCAGTCCAGTGCTTCCCATACTCGTTCAAATTTTTCCGTCGCTCCTCAATGATTGGACGAAGATGCTCCACACCCCGCCTGGTGTTCTTAGGGACGTTTGTAACAAAACGGGCAGCTAGACTGTCAAGAATCTGAGGACAGCTCCGTGGACAGCCAATCGTCAGCGACGTACGGCTTCAGAATCCTGGGGAAAAAGCTGATGAAACGACCACCTGTGACAACATCAATGGTGTATTGGATGTTGGAGGCCACGAAATCCGGATTACGACCTACAACGAAGGCTCGAAAACGCAAGCAGGCAAGGAAAGGGAATACATACACAGTGGAAGGCCGACGAACGATCTGTTGCTAGCCCTGCACACGATCTGTTGAATAGTCCTCAATGCTGGAACGCTCTTCCACTCTATTAGTGTCACACAATATGAGCGACTTGTTGTTTTTGATGACACGAAACGTGTTACCATTATCTTTGAGGTCTAAAATCTCATCGAAGGCTGTGATGATCTCATCCCGCAACTCGGGATATATGGTTCCGATGCTACGAGCGAGCTGTGAGCGGATCACCGTAATGTGGTAAGGCTTTTCGTGAATCTCGGATCCCATGGTGAATTCCGAATTCAAGTCCTGTCCATAACCCTCCCTCAGAAACGCGTGGCGAAAACCTGAAAAAGACGCACTACTCACTTCATTTGCAGCGTCCTGAAATGAAAGTTCGTCCTCGTGGGCGTTTCGCAGTTCTTCTATATGTGCACGTCTGGTTACGACAACGACCCAATGGTGCAGAGTTGCAACCTTGAACGGGCCACCTTTGTGCTGGAATTACCCATAGAGGTTGGTTACAGTACCGAATTAGAATGGCGTTGCTCACCTTTCTGTATCCCTCTTGGATTATGTCTGCAGCATTAGTCGTGTACTTGATAGCAGCCCACCACGAGTCAAGCCAACCACTCGATCCGACGGTCGGAAACGCATTTAGCTGAACAACAAAAAGGATGAGAACATTGCGAAACGGGGATACAGTGCGACCTACATTTGGACGCTTGGACAACTGGACAATCCCGATGATGGCTGCAGTAACGCCCGCGATAACCATGGGCACGCTTGCAGGCGGTTCAACTGGCACCGTCCACTGCATTGGGGGGAGCTGAGGTTATGTATCCGTTGTGAATCATGAGAACACGCATGCATTTTATCCGTCCTACATTCCAACGGAACCCACGCCAAGTGTGATGCACAGTTGAACCCGTAGTATAGTCGGCGAGGTCCGCCGTAGTACGTTATGTCGATAACGTCTGCGGTCCGGGTTAAGTCCATCTGACTATGACATATCGCGACCCGTTAATCTAGAACGTGGCCAGAATCGGAGACACCACGACACTGCGTAACAACTCGGAGTGTCTGGTAGGCAGTGCATTAGTTGGATACGTGATGCGACAGCGATGCCCATTTTCTGTTGAACCCCGGCGCCATGGATGCGAAGGATATCGATATCTGTTTACTAGGGACAGGAGAAGGGGAAGTCTGGGACACGTTTGGGGCTGTGTAGGACATACTAAAGAAACGTACAACCTAGACGCTGACGCAGTGGAGTGATCAGAAATCGAGAACTGAGACGCACTCTGGAAGGTTTTAGTCATGGATACCGACTGATGGATAGGTGGGAAAGGGGTATTACCCAAGATTTCTTGAAAGGGGGATGCGCCATCGGAAACAGTGAACTAACTTCCGAGGGTACGGCGGAGACCGCCAGCTGTGATGTTAGCGTGGGCAATGTGGGCAATGGAGGCGCTTTTTCGAATGAAAAAAAAGATATAGGACGTTGTGTGCTAAAGGATGTTTGAGAGATGGATAACGACGACGCCCGGAGTGAGGCAAGCGATGACTGTTTGTTCGATGACTTCCTCTGCTTACTCTTCGCTTTGTCCTCAGTGCCACTGTCATTGGCGGAGGAGTAACCAATATCGTTCCCCATCCGACTGGTTATCGTGGTAGATGAAACATTGTTACGACCTAGGGAGAAACGCAGAACGAGACTGATGAAGCGCGTGTGCTTCCTAGGCATTTTCAGGCCCACATGGTAAGTGCTGTGAGGCACGTAGCCTCTGGGAGGTGTTCGGTGTCCTGCAAGGCTCTCCATACTTGGGTGGAGAACCAGCCACCTGCTCCTTGCATAACTTGACCAGTATTCTGTGTATTATCAAGCGTCAGTAAGTGCTGGTGTATATGCTGCCCTCGTTTCCTCAGGGGATGCTCGCAATTGGGTAATGACGGTAGATCTCGTCACAGTAACCCTCAAGGAAATATAAAATTACATTCCTGAATCTATATTCTTCGCGTGCTCAGGATAGGTAGTCCGTATGGTCCAAATTAAACGCATTGTACGTACTTTTTTTTATATACCTCTGGGCGTGTACAATGAAAGTTCGGGGACATCCAAAGGTAAACATGACCTTTAAGGATCCGCAGCCCATTCATGGTCGGGGTTGGGCAGAGACAGAACCTGTCACCGAGATTCGAACCCGGCACAAGGGGCGAAATACATCGACGAGACAAACCACTGCTGACAATGAGTCGAGATGTGTTGGCGCGGGTAGAAGTAGCAAATAGTCTTGGAAGTCATGAGACAATCAGACGTCAGGAAACTCGTCTTGTCACCGGGTTACCAGGACTCAAGCGGACACCGTGAGTGGGAAGGTGTTTGGATTCGAGACCTGGACAGATGAGATGTTTAGTCGTCTAAGGACAGTAGTAGACGTTGTTGATATACGCTGGATGTCTGATATAAATTTTGTCTGGACTTGAAACTCAGGTTTACAAGGCCCAAAGGTTCGGCGTCGGTGCAGCGGCGTATTCCTGTTAGACTGTGGGAGGTCAGTGACCCACACGACAGGAAGAGTCGATGTGCGTTTCCTACCATTTGCATCTTACGCGGAGGGTGTCCGCAGCGGATGCAGGGCAAAATGAGGGAACGGGGGCATTCACACAGCGGAGAGCCTGTGCTTTCCTGAATGCTGCAACACATATTCGTTAGGTCAGACAGGGCGCCATCGCATCTTGTCCGTGGGCGGAACGGAGCGAGGGGTGCATTTGAGAAATATCGCAGGTAGAGTTTACTGGGGAAGTGGCGGGGGTCCGCCCCAAACACGGTAAGGCACCTGAGACTGAAGGACGATGGATCATCGACGGCAGAACCGGTCAGGGATACAGACGAGACTGCCGAAGGGGGCTGAAGCGACTGGGATTTTATACGTCCTTTGGCCCAACGGAATTTAGAGAACGAACCGA